>JANAVB010020600.1:1105668-1267774 GCA_029216955.1 Iris pallida | reverse complement strand
TTGAATGCGTTAGTTGCCTCAAACTTTGTCATTTACCGTAGCTCAATCCAAATGTTTTATTGCAATTTAACTTTCGATGCAACCCAATCTATTTCCGGTTGTCGGTATTGACATTGCTTTCAATGATTCTGAGTTGGGGGATTTTCTTGATCTTTTAATCTCGATGCTTGGGATAAACTTGTGGAAGCTCGTCAACTTCAATTTGTTGGCGATACGTCTCTGAAGGTTTCAAGGAGGAATATGTGCTCCTAAAAGTCCTCGCAACTTATGGCCAAGCACCTAAACCCATATTTCTATGAACTTCATCGAATCATTTTAACACTATCTTGCAAAAGCTGGCTCCACTGATGAAGTTACCTACTTTGAGATCTCTGCTTTGTATCACTTCATATCGTATCCCCGTTAATCTTTCTAGGACAATGATGGACTGGATGATAAATTGTAGGAAGAAACTACGAGCATTGGTTTATCCTTTATCTTCCTATGGTTTTCGTGCGTTCATTATTCCTATTCATGATGTCAGTTCTTGCCTGCTCCTGCTTTCTGTCCAAGGCACGACGTTCTCAGGCAGTCGTCGCCTCTCCTGAGACTTCTGAGCAGTCTGTGATGAGGAGACCTGACGCCCTCCACTCGGTCAGGATGCACCACTTCCACCTGCCACTCTTGAGTCTATTCAGACTATGCTCCGGGAGCATTTGACCTTGAGGACAGAGCGCTGGACCCAGCTGGATTATCGTATTACTTACAGATGAGTGCCCTCGGCAACTCCCTGCATGATATACGGAACTCCATATCTCTCATCTGCACATTCCCATGGAGCGGGATTCTGAGCGTGCGGGCCATCGCATGATGATCCTGGGTCATGCGTTACATGGATCCGGATGCTGCATTTCTGGACCCCGTCGCTCCTTCCCTGGTCCTTCAGACCCTCCAGGACCTTCTCGTGCTCTGTAATGGAGATTGGCTCGATCTGCTGCTGCTACTGTGATGATCTTAGTTGATGCTTTTTATTTCAGTTATTTAGTTTCTTATGGTTTTATGTCCTTGGTTTTATGTACTCAAAACTCTGGGTGTGTTTGACACTTGGTTTTGTGGATGACATTTTATCATAGTTTTACTTTATGCTAGTGACTCATTTTGTTTAGTCATACACTGTTTCTTCTCTGCTGGTGTGGTGCATCACTCATAATTGTCTATACTGCAGTTTCTATGTTCTATCATTCATATGCAGTCTATATTGCTAACTGCCAAAAGGGGAAGAACTATGTATATTTCGTATATCTGTTTCGTATATCTGTGCTTGTTTTTGCTTTTGGGAGATATTATCTATCAGGCCACAGGTTCTATGCATTATTTACGGAGGAGAGCTATTACTTCTAGCTCGGCACCGTTCACTGATCACGGGGGAGCTCTTCTTTCTAGCTCGGCATCGATTATGGGGGAGCTGTGTTACAATCAACTGTGTCCAGGTATGAATATTGAAATATACATATTATTTTGTCAATTATCAATATGGGGGAGATTGTTGACACAAAGTCACAGTCAACCAAATATTGACTACATTGACTAAATAATGTCTGTATTAATTCAATACGACACACGACGTCTGCATTCCGTTCAAGACAGACGACAGCTCAGTCTCCGGTTCTCAGTGTATTTTCGAGTCTGTATTTTATATTTTCATTGAGTCTAGACTTGTGTACTCTGAGTCATGCTGAGCTCTTGATACACTGCCCAAAAATCCCCTTTGAACCACTCTGTGCTCTGGAGACAGAGTTCGGGCCGAACTGCCTCCACACAGAGTTTGGGCCGAACTCTGTCCCCTAGAAATCAGGAACCCTAATTTTAGGGTTAGCTGGTTGCTAGTTGTCCAACGGCCAAATATTTGAATTTTCCTACCGAATTCTGGCCGAATTCTGCCTATAAAAACACTATAAATAGGGCATGAATTTTCATTCTAAACCATCCAATCTTCTCTTCTTTTCTCTTTATAGCTGAAATAAGCCATACCCTTCCCATCTACTAGCCACAAGCCTCCTAAGTCTCGAGTGCTCAGCATCTCTCAGTTAGGATTCTTGTGCAAGAGTCGAAGAAGTCGCTTGGACAATTCCAAGCAAATCGCCACTGCGATCCTCTGTTAGAAGTTGACGTGCTCTCTGAAGTAAAGGCACGGTTGTAAACTACTATTTCATAAATAATGGATTTGAATCCTGAGCTAGAGTTCTCAGGCCTGGACTAGTCCCCACGAGGGAAACCAGGTTAAAATTGCTGTGTTTGCGTATGCTCTTTTAATCTCCTTTATTTTCCGCACTTTACTCTGATTAATTTGTATTGGTGAAAGTGTTATTTTTAATTGGTTATTTTTCTATATATACTCATTCACCCCTCTAGAGTTGCCAAACTGTTCTTCATGTAGTTGGTTATATGATCATTATCCCCAGTAGTTATCCATGTGCATTCCATAGCTGTATCCATGTGCAACCAAGCTGTTTACATAACCAATTCATGCTGATTCACGTAGAAGGTTATATTCTTTATTTATCGTATTATATCTCAGTTATATCTTCTTTCTGGTTGATTTCTCTTTACAGCGATTCATGTATAGTTTTCTATAGCTTGTTTTATATGTCCATCCTGATATGAACTGTTGTGAGAGATATGTGCTCGTTCCGTCCTGACTGGACATGTTAAAAATTTTACAAGTGATGATGAGGAGTACTGTCCTACTTATTATGGCATTGGCTTAGAACACTGGGACGTGGACCCACAGGAGGATCCCACAGTCGCTGAGGACTTGTCCATAGTCTAGTTGAGACTTAGTACTTTATTTGTATTTCTGTCTGAGACTTTATGAGTTGTACTTGAGATATTTCTGGTGGTTACACCTAGACTTTTATGTGACTCTTTTGAGATTCTTTTCTATTCCATCTTAGTATTGTGATTGAGTTACGTATTATTTTACTCTCTATTTCATGGCTCATTTAGATTGTGTTAGATATGGTGACTCAGGACAGCGTTCTACCGCCGATACTGCGGCGTAGGCTAGGCGTTCGTTACTTCTCGTGCCCTTACACTGGGTGCGGGTCATGACACGTTTTAGTGGTGGCCCATGCAGGTCAGTCCTCAATCAATTAGTGTGATTCGTAGTGATACTCGAACTAGAGTATCATTACAACCTGCAGTAGGATATAGGAATAAGTTAAGGTACTCAATCACATTAGGAAAACTCTTATCAAATTCTTGTTGTTAATTATCTCCTTTTTGAAAACAACTGTCCTCCTTTGATGATTTCGTTCTTTTTCAGTAATTGATTCCTTGTTCGATCTGTCTTCAAGATAGTTATGGAGGCACGATTTCATCCCTCCGGTCCATGCAGGACTAGATTCGCATTAGTGCGATGTCGTGATAGTACGGCAATTAGTTGTACTACCACGAGCCTGCTATAGAGTATAGGAAGTAAGGTGTTAGAATGAGAGGATACTCAATCACTATTAGAATTTTCGAAGAGATTCCTGGGACGACCCTTGAGAATCTCATTGTGAGCTTCGATTAGATTTTCTTTCCCTTATTTTAATCCACTTTCCTCCCTTGATTCTGGCATCTGTTTGAACTCTTTCACCAATACCTTACTTTTTGTGTTTAATAATGGTTAGGAAGATGGCAACACTGCTATATACTCATTGGTCAAAACATGGCTAGAAGGATTACATTAAGGGATTGGAAACACGGAGACTTTGACTAAGTATAGGATATTTTCTAAATAGATGATTTAATGATTAGTAGTTTGTAAGTTGGGATATTACCAAGGAAATTTATCTTGAAGATTCTAAGTAGTAATCACCAGAGGATTATAAAATTATATTTTGATACTGGAGGAAATTAGTTAGAATCTATAAATTGATTTCAGGAATTGATGTGATTCATGAATTATTGGATTATGATTATGCATCTTTGAACGTATATAGATTAGTTTGATAATGATAAAAAAGGGGGTGGCAGTATGAACTATTAAATTGAGTCGTACAGTTGCGATGTATATGGTTATTGAATTTCAAATTTAAATGGAAGCAATGATATTAAAATTTTGGTTTAAAAGATTGGGAAGATATGAAAACGATTGTTTTGGAAAAAAAAATTCTCAAATTCGGAATCATGTCAATTGATTGAAGATTTAAAATCTATTTAGATTTTGGTTTAAGAAGTAGTGATTATGTTTCATTGACTTAGAAAGAGAAATTATAGTTGATAAGCGCGTTAAAATACTGAGCTGTAAATGCTAGGTTGCCGTGATAAGCTAAGTGTCTATCTTGAGGATTATTTGGGACAAGTTGGGAAGTTTTAAAGTTATGAAATGATATAGAATTTTATGGATTCATGATTCAACTCTGGAGTTTAAAGTTGGATTGAAATGTTAAATTTGGAAAGGTTAGTAGTAACGTGATAAAAGTTACTATGAGATTTATGAAGGGATTTAATGTTAGTCGTGAGTAGATTGGAAGGCTTGGAGGGAATACAAATTGAGGTAGTTATTTTAAAATTTTTTTTTAAGGGAATGTAAAGGTAGGCCACCAAGGTAACCTTAATGAGATAGAAGTGTTCCACACTAATTGCCATATCACTCATGACTATGATAGTAGTATATACTCTAGTGTTTAGTCATCTGCCAAACTATGGGACTGTATCTCAATATTGACTTACTCAACCTTTCCTCAAATCTAGATCTTTTATTGCTGACCGTTTGTATTGATCGTTCCTTAGCAGTATTCGCCTTTAGTACTGTGTTCCTAAATTATTTCACTGGATTCTTAATTAAATTTATTTCATGCTTTAACTTGATTTTCTTTATTCTTGTATTCGTTGCCACCTTTTGAACCCTTACCATGATAACTAAATTACTTTCTAACTTAAATACGAGATTCAACCATGACTCAATTCTTCGACCCGACATGGGATGGAGTTCTTCTTGTTCTTTAAATGCTTAACGTTGTACCTTATCTTGATTGCTTGACCAGCTTAGTTAAGGATCTGGACTATTTTTTCTTCTTCATCATTACCTCCCTTACTTATACTTGACTACCTTATGTTGCTAATTTAGCCTTAGTTTTGCAAGCTTATCTCTTTTCGAGCCTGATCATGACATATTTTATTGGGTCGACCCACTAACATATTGTCTAATCAGAACCGATGTATGATGGTCTGATCAACCTAGTGCACTTGGTTCGCTTTCATATATTACTCTACGTGGATGAGACTCTAGGGCATCTGTCTCATCCACGACAGTTTGGCAATTCTCCATGAACTATTTTCGTCGTCTATGAACACGTATTGTACTCAATAGTATCGTCTTTGAACTCTTTTGCTTTTGTCTTTCACATATTTCAGAAAGGCAAGGCATTGTACTTAATAGGTCAACCCAGAGTATCACGTTTAGCTTCCTTATCAAAAGGAGGATAGTGGCTTATTTCCATATCCTCGCTGTATTTCTTTAGGATTTCAATAGTATTGAATTCTAAACCCTTGATCGCGACCAGTCGACTTGGTCATTCCCTTATCATCCAATGTTAGAACCTTATTCAATTGAATTAATTCAATTGTGACATGGATTTCAAGTCCTGGATACTCGTACCTAGACTTCAATAACCTCGTCTCCATCTTGTCCAAACCTCGATTCATCCTGGATTTGATCAACTTAGATCATATCGAGACTAAAATTTCTATATAATATATATATATATATATATATATATATAGCGTGCTTGGATTTCAGTATTATTGACAGTCGTGCTTTAAAACTTTCGATTTTTTGATCATCTTTAGAATATTAATGCTTTATGGTTAATTTCAGTTGTTTTATAATCACCAGTATTTGTATAGGATGATATACTGCCTTACAGTCCAATGATTTATTATTATCCTTATCTTTTCCAGAATGGCACCCATGACCAGAGTTTGTCCCCAGTGCACAGCTGCAATTCCGGATGAGACCGAGATTGTACTTTCCCCTTCTATTGCTCAGGAGGAAGGAGCCTAGTCCCAAGAGAGCGAGGAGCAGTTTATACCCAGAGCCTCAGGAGTACCCAGGCTTTCAACCTAGACCAGCCTATCCAGTTCAGATTCCTGTCCTGTAGAGGCCAATTGAACGAGTGCCTACTTGTACTTTCTGTAAGAAGCTTGGGCACGTATGGAAGGACTGTAGGAAGAGACTAGGATTGTGCCTATTCTGTGGGTCAGCTGCACACAAGATACGAGACAGTCCTACTACACTTGCCCCTAGTCGAGGCCTACCTCCAGGAGAGAGAGTTCCAGCTACCAGACCTAGTAGAGGTGAGTTCTTGACCCAATATTATCCTATCTTGATGATTATTGTACCCTACCATGATGTTGTATGTTTGATACCTTATGACTACTTTTGATCTGGTATGACTTTAGTAGCTAGACGAGACTCCAGACTGATTACCTGCCATAACCCTGTATGATTACTTTTCAACTGCATGATTTAGATAAGCTTTCTTAAGACCATGATTGTTGGGGATTTGAACTAGAAGGGTAGAATCTTTTTAATTTCGAGGACGAAATTATTTAAGGAGGGTAGACTTGTAGCACCCACTTTTTGAAATAAGGGTATTTTAGTCATTTTAGCCATTTTAGTCATTCTGTGATTTTCTAGATATTATTGACTTGTGTTTGATTTAGCTTTTGGTTTAACTTTAGAAAATCCACATTAGAGGCTAACCTTGACATATGAGGATTATCTAGCTAATTAGAATTTTATTTTAGGCTTTGGTTTAATTTAGAAGACCATTTGACCATTTTTAAGCTATTTAATTAATTGGCCTTTTTAGCCTTTTTGTTAATGGGCTTAAACTCAACTTAGATAGAGAAGAGGGGCCCATGAACCAACCCTAACCCTAGTTGGACTTGTATGGCCGGCCAAAACAGGAAACCCCCCTTTTCTATATAAGCATTGTATTAGTATGGACACCCCCTTTACAAAACCCTAGTTTCCAGCTCTCCAAAACCCTAACTTTCTCATCCGACCTCCGTTTCACCTCAAAGGAAGTGCGTTGTGATCGTGGGAAGGAGGAGAATTTGCTGGAGCATTGCTAGCAAGGTGTTGGAGGCATTTGCTCGGTGGAAACTGGTCGTCTCATCGATCGAAGAGTCAGTTTCTTTGATACTTCAACTCTCAATAGGTAAACACCCAAACACCATAGTTTCTTCTGATTTTTCTCATAATAGCATGCATCTAGGTACCCTAGACCCACCCATGAAGTTTGGTTAAGTTTCGTGTCTGTTTGATAGGCGTGTCGACACGTATCAGTTTAGGGTTTCACGTGTTCGATGAATTTCCTCTTAGAATTCATTATTGTTATTTGTGCAATCTAATTTCACGAATTGATAGCCCTAGATGTAGGGATTCCTAAACCCTAGGTTCTTGATAGAATCGACACGTTTTCGTGTCCAAAACTGGACACGCACGTGCAGCACGAGGACCGCACGTGTGTCCTGCTGCTGTCGTGTCCGTTCTCGCTGGACACGGCGATTCGACGCAAGAAAATTGGTGAGTAGGGAGGCACCATGACTGACATGGTGCTCGTAAAATTTGGTGGGGTTTCGTGGAGAATCGAAGGAGAAATCGACGTGGCATCGATTTCGGTCTGTCGCGCGCGCGTGAGAGTGCGGCGTCTGATACACACGTCGTGCGACGCGGACACGTATCGAGAGTCCCGTGCAGACACGTGGACGTGTAGCCCTATAGGTGGGCTACGTGTACGAGCAACCACGTGTCCTAATTCGATTCGTGTCGAGCCCTAGATCGAGCGACACTCGTGCACGAGAACTGGATCCCAGTTTGGACACACACGTATCCTGGACACTTCGTGTCCTATTTCTTGGACACGACTGCACCTACACCTCATGTTCAAACACTTGACACCTTACCAACCTTTGGGTTCGAACATCATTGGGTTTATTCGATGTTTTGGTCATGATAGACTTTGTTTGAGTATCGGGCCTATTAGCTCAGTTTTCCTTTACTGTACAGTATGATGGTTCGGTTTTAGTTGCAGATTCGATGTTAATTGTTGTACAAAACTCAACCTACAGGTCCTGTATGACCATATCTAGGAGATTACATGTTAGTTGCATCAAGGATAGGGCTGTGTTCAAATCGGGTTATTATGTTCAGATTTTTCCAGTCTTAGTTTGTTTCTTTTTTGTTCTGTTTAAATTCGATGTTAATTTCTGTTTAACCCAGCATACAGGTCCTATGTAATCCTACCTAGGGGAGTATCTCGTTAGTTTGCAACATCGAGAGGGTGAGTTCGAGTTTGGTTTCAAAATAGGGTATCATTGCATATGACAGATATCCGAGTTGTGTATCCGGTTTTTAGGACCCAGCTTCCCTGTTTCAGTTTTAGTTCAGATTTATCCTCTGTTTCAGTTTGTTGTTATGGTTCCAGGTTTAAATTTCAAAGTAAATTTTGTATAAATCAGAACCTACAAATCCTAGATGACCCCATCTATATGATACCTATTAGTTTACTTGATGGGAGAGGCTGTGGTCGAGATTGATATTTGACATAGGGTGTTAGAGTGAGTATCCATATAGGTTATCAATAGGAATAGGTATTTTTCCTAACTGATATTGAATGGATGGGTTGATTTTGATTGGTTTGAGCTCAATTAAATGCTGAGTTCAGTTTTAGTACTGGTTAATTAGGATAGGGTTAATGCCAAGATAGTTTACTATTAGTTAGTTTAGTTAAGTTGAGGTTAGTTAGGAATGGTTGGTTGATAGTTAAAGTAGATATTTGGTTTTTAGATGTATACATGTATTATGTATCAATATAGGGTAGCATGCCTATAGCTGATTTTAGACTGATTTAGGATTGATTTCAGTTCAATGTTAAAAGACCAAGTCTAGTTAATTGTTAGTTAGGATTTGGTTAAGTCTAGTTAAAAGTTTAATTGATTAGTTAGGACTGTTTGTTAGAGTTAAAATAGAGTTTAGCATTGAGATTTCCTATTTTCTAAAACTAGAATTTTCCTAAGAAATACCAAGACTAGAGTCTTGGTATATGCTAGTCTAAAGTATAGATATTAGATTAGGGTATATGAGTTAAGTATTGTGAATTACATTGGATGTTAGGATTAGGCTTCTTGGACCTAAGATAACACCAACACATACCCAAAATCAACTCTAGGACTAGTATTGACCTAAAAATGGACTTGTAGACTAGTTGACCAAACTTTGACCTAGTTTGTCTAGTCTGGTTGACCAAAGTTGACCCAAGGTTGACTTTGACTTAGATTGACCCAAATCATGTAGAAATTATATTGAAGGCTTTCCTTATGATATTTTAGACTGTATTATGACATGTGGTTGTTTTAAATAGGATCTTATTACTCCAGTCCAGTCACTTTCATCATCAGCAGTTCAGATTGCCAGGCGAGTACATTCTCTGATCTTTTCATGCTTCTTTGGATATGTACTCTTGTTATAGACTAGTATACTTGATGCTGACACGACGTTCACATGGATCAGTACCCTCTGGATCTTTTCATGCGATGTTATCCCCTCGGATACATCGAGTATGTCATGTTCATGTACTTTATCATGTCATCATGTACTCTATGTATTCTCATTTATCCATGTGCACTCATATGTTATTCATGTACACTCATGACCATATGAGCTCCATGTATACAGTAGTTGTTAATGTGCAATAACATAACATGCTTTGATCCTTGTGTATTGGTTGGGGGCAGGGAGAGTGTAGTTGGTTATGTGATCATTATCCCCAGTAGTTATCCATGTGCATTCCATAGCTGTATCCATGTGCAACCCAAGCTGTTTACATAACCAATTCATGCTCTGATTCACGTAGAAGGTTATTCTTTATTTATCATATTATATCTCAGTTAATTCTCTCTGGTTGATTTCTCTTTACAGCGATTCATGTATAGTTTTATGTAGCTTGCTTTATATGTCCAATCCTGATATGAACTGTTGTGAGAGATATGTGCTCGTTCCGTTCTGACTGGGCATGTTGAAAATTTTACAGGTGATGATGAGGAGTACTGTCCTACTTATTATGGCATTGGCTTAGATGACACTGGTGACGTGGACCCACAGGAGGTCCCACAGTCGCTGAGGACTTGCCCATAGTCTAGTTGAGACTTAGTACTTTATTTGTATTTTCTGTTTGAGACTTTATGAGTTGTACTTAAGATTATTTCTGGTGGTTTACACCTAGACTTTTATTGTGACTCTCTTGAGATTCTTCTTCTATTCCATCTTAGTATTGTGATTGAGTTACGTATTATTTTACTCTCTATTCATGGCTCATTTAGATTGTGTTAGATATGGTGACTCAGGACAGCGTTCTATCTACCGCCGACACTGCGGCGTAGGCTGGGCGTTCGTTACTTCTCGTGCCCTTACACTGGGTGCGGGTCGTGACAGTTTAGCCGGCGAGCACCTGTTTAGCTCGATTGCACTTTACTTACTATCTACCTACGGGCTGTAACATGATTGACAGATCCTAGGGTTGATCATGTATGACTAAAACTCTTGCTAGTCCGAATATTTTGTAACGACTAGCTTCATGATCAGCTAAATATGTAATGTTTGGGAAGCCTTACTATTGTATATTTGGTGATCTTACATCTTGTAACATTTACTTACTTGCTTGAGATTGAGACAATAGGCTTGTTCATGACCTTAGGAGACTGATGGCTTGTAGTTAAACCCTCATATATCTAGACAGCCGTGACCGTATGGTGAGATGGATTCTATTTCATTATACGCAGCTGGCTATGTATGCCCCCGCTCTCCAGTATTCTGGTTCTGGGGCGTTACAGGATTATTCGGACCTGGGATAATAACGGTGAGGAACATATACGGAGTCTTAATGCACATTCAAGGCGGTAGATTGTACGGAGTGACGATCACAGGCCAACACGAATACTGGAATCCCGAAAGTACGAATGGCGTAAAACCGTTGGAGCAGAGGCCCAATCTGACATTAAGCGGATCAGAAGCAAAATCTGGATACTCTCGATCAAAGTGCTTCCATGCTTCTCCATTAGATGGGTGATCCAACACTCCTTCGGTCTGTTCCCGCTTATGCCAACTCATATTTTCTGCAGTTTCTTTCACCATAAACAACCGCTGCAACCGCGACATCAACGGCAAGTAGTGCATCGAATCGGTAGGCTTTCTTTCACCGACAGACTTTCTTCTACCACTGCCCTTGTAGCGATCAGCACCACAAAATCTGCAGACGTCTTCATCCTTGTCGTCTTTGTAGTACAACATGCACCCGTTGCGACATGCATCGATTTTCTCATATCCCATCCAGAGCGATCTCACCATCCTCTTAGACCGATAAAAGTCTTTAGGCAACTTAGCACCCTCAGGCAATATTTCTATAATCAACTCCATAAGTCGGTTGTAGCAATCTTGCGACATATTAAAATCGGACTTGATGCTCAACAATCTTATAACCACCTCCAACGGTGAATGATCCTCACAACCAGGATATAATGGAGTCCTTGCATTCTCCAGCAACTCCATGAACTTTGCAGCATTGGCGTTCGGTGCCTCCTCAGGTGCATCATGATTGTCCGGATTGAAACTAGGCCCCGCCGCGTCAAAAACCATGTTCACCAACCCATCATCGTAAGCAGCGTAGTTGTAGACATCCACATAAGGCTCATACTCCGATGCTAAGGACACAAGTTCTCCGTGTGCGCTCCACTGATAGTAATTCGACGTGAAATCTTTCGAGTATAAATGATACGTGACTTCCACTTCTGGATGATATTTCAAGTTACGACATCTCACACACGGACACTTAATTTGGTACCGTCCATGTACTGAGGGAACGCCTTGGCAAACTGCATGAACTGTTGTACAGCCTCTATGAATTCATCCCTCACACCGCACATGTCATCAGGATGACGGTTGTACATCCACGAACGATTTCGCAGATAATAATTCATATCCATTTGAGGAAGTAGAGATGTATGTCCTCCTGAGTAATTGGTACAATTTGGGTAAGTACAAATAATTAGTCACTGGATACATTAGGGATAATTTCTATAGATTTAGCTAACTAACTATAGTTAATAAACACTAAGGTCTGTGGGCCTCGTAGTCAGTTGGTCAACATTTAAGTAGTAACATTGCCTAAATAGTATAGCTTAGCTAAAGGAAAATAACTATAAGATAGTCATAATAATAGTCCTGAATGCTACCATATGCTTTATAAAAAGCTAACATTAGTCAACGACTCCATTGTTAATATTTGGCATGCTACCCAAACTTTTACTAACCATCCTACAGGCCACACTTGCCCAATCACTTAGGCAAACCCTGCAAGTTCTCAGTCCAATCCACCTATTGTAGGTTTACTGTTTCCTGAACAATCTAACCAATATTCTTATCTGTTAAGCAATTTATGACCAATATCAACTTGTTAACTAAGCATGAAGTTAAGGAATTCAAGTTTACTTATAAAGTAGAGTTAATGTAAGTATGGCAAAACTGATATGTAATAGAGTATCAAAGGCTATAACCTGACATAGGAAACCTTTCCTTTCTGATACTTATTCCTAGTCTCTGAATGGCTCAATCTTAAGATAACTTGTTATCTCCACAACAATTCGTATCATTAAATATTGATACTATATTTCCCAGTTAAGGTTCAATACAACCGATTGGTGTTAACTCTCAACTTTAGCCCTTTCTAAAATACTGTTCTTCCCCTTGAATTATCCTTTACCACCAAGGATGTATATACTGAAGCATATATCAACCTAAGCAAATTACCATCACTAACCTGGTATGAATTTCTAGACTGTAGAAACACAGTCCTCAAACCATTCAAGCTCAGCTATTTAGTCAGAAATTTATATATATTCACTGCAGTCAAGTTAGAGGTTTACTAAACAAGTAATCAAAAATTTCCATTACTATAACCTAGTAAGCTGATTCCCGTACCTGTGCCGGAGGGGGTCGTGGCAGCGGCTCGACGGGGAGGGGTCGCCGGGGCAACGACTCGACGGGGAGGGAGTCGCCGGTGGGAGAGGGGCAGGGAGTCGCCGGTGGGAGCGGGGCACCGAGGGGGTCGCCGAGGGGGAGTAGGGCACCGAGGGGGTCGTCGAGGGTAGGGGCCAAGGGGGGAGTAGGTCGTCGAGGGAGGATGGGTCGGGTCACCGAGGGGGGAGTGGGTCGCCGAGGGGGGAGGGGGTTGCCGAGGGCCGGAGGGAGGGATGCAAGAGGCCGAGGGCAGAGGGGGCAGGAGGCCACCGGAGGGAGGCGGGGGAGGGTCGGGGGATCGAGGGAATTTGGAAGAGAGGGAATTAGAAATATGGGAGGGGGGAGGGAAAAATAAAAAGTCGAAACAGGGAGTCCTATTTGACGAAATTCAGCGACATCATCAAAGGACGTCGCTGAACGTCGCTAATATCCTAAACAATAGCGACGTTCAGCGACGTCTAACGACGTAACTTTCTAATACGTTTTAAGTAGTCACTATAGGTCGCTGAACGTCGCTAATTTTTTTTTTCTGGCGACATTCAGCGACGTAAATAAAACACGTCGCTAATATACTAAATATTAGCGACGTTTTAACATGGAGTCGCTAAAAACGTCGCTAAATTGACTGATTTTGGTAGTGATGATAGCATGGGGGTGACACATAGCCACCACCCTCACCTCCCTTATTCTCTCTCTCTCTCACTATATATATATTATATATATATATATATATAATATATATAATATATTATATATATATATATATAATATATATGCCAATGATCCTCTAGTCTAGTGGTAGTAGAGAGGCATGCGGCCCGAGTGGTCAGGAGATCGATTTCCGGTGGAAGCGTTCGTCCATGCGACCCGAGTGGTCAGGAAATCGATTCCGGTGGGAGCGTTCGTCACAAATACTTCTTTCATATATATATATATATATATATATATATATATATATATATATATATATATATATATATATATATATATATATACTGTATCCAATATCACTTTCAATGTTTCATGAAAAATTAACATAGAATGATAATACTATATCAATCAAATCTATATAAAATAAACAGCATAGCAACCTAAAACTCATACACAGCGCAACTTAACGAGGATTTCTATAAGGAAATCAAGACCCTTTATACTTCTCTCTTGATTTTTCTTCTCTTTCTCTAAATTTTTCAATGTTTCTTTTATGATTTCCTCTCAATTTTTTAATATATTTTCTCTCTCTCTCTCTCTCTCTCTCTCTCTCTCTCATCCTATATCCCTCTCTCTTAATTTAATTTCTTTCCATTTTTTCAATTTCTTCCTACCTTTGACTTATTTGGGACTTGTGCAACTCATGTTGCTTTAGTCTACAAGGGTGAGCATTATTTAGTTTTGGACCAAAAATCGAACCAAATCAAATTAAAAATTCAGTTAGGTTTGCAAAAAAATTGGGTTCAATTTTGATTTTGAAAATACTAAAAAACTTTATTCGGTTTAGATTTCAGTTTTGGGTTTCAGTCCAAAAACTAAAATTGAATAAGACTTATGTAATTATATAAATATCCTCAATCTTATTCATATGTTGTAACTAAAATGTGTATATTTTGAAATCAACAATTCTATTTATGTGTTTTGAAATCAAACATTGATAATTTAACAATTAGTCTAACGTTGTACGTAAATACAACAAATGTGTGTATAAAATTATAATTTTTTAATATCATTACCACAATTTCAACTTGGACGGTACCCTACCCATTATACAATAGAATAGTCCAGCCGAACAAACCGAATCGCTATTCGGTTCGGTTCGGTTCGGTTCAGTTTCAGTTTTGGCTAATATTGGTTCGATTTCAGTTTTAAATTTTTAGAGTTTTGGTTTTGACTATTTCGAATGAAATCGAATAAACCGAATGCTCATCCCTACTCCCGCTACTATATATACCGGGACTTATGTAACTTTTGTTACATTGCAGTCTCTTGGACCGCTGCTCCCACTCACATCATTTTATTAAATGGAAAAAAAAATAACATACTTTAATTCCGACTCCAACTCGAATAGATAAGATGAATTCCTCGTACCTCAGCTACCATGACTGATATATTGATTTGAGTGACTTTTTAGAATATGTTATCTTTCCTCATAGATATAAATCTTGGTAGGGGTGGGCACGAATCGGATCGGACCCAAATTTTATGGAACTGGACCGGTTCCGTCAATTGGCGGAACGGAACGGGACGAGTCCAAAAAATATTGGAATCGGAACGGCTTCGACCAGTTCGAAACGGGTCCGAGTCCAAACGGATCCCAAAAAAGCTTAAAAAATTCTTAGTAAACATTTACATATGTTCTATATATATAAGAATAAAACAAGTCTTATGTTTTTTCAAATTTCTATAATTTGTTTACTAAACAATAACCTATTCTATTATCTATAAACTATAATAGCAAAAAATTCTAAAATTGATTAAAAAAATATACTCCAAAAAACGGGTCAGTCCGGAGTCTCGTTTATTTTAAAAATAGGACCCGTTCGTCACACGACCCGGCCCGGTCCGTCCTTTTTAAATTCCAAATTTTAGGAACCAACTTTTTTGGACATTTTATCCTGGTATTAGTATCTCTGTCTCTCATTTATCTCTCCGCTAGATGTTTTGTTTTGTTTTGTATCTCTTAAAAAAAAAAATTTGGAGGAGCCTGAAAAATATTATATACAAATATAGCCTAACACATAGGCCTCGTTTGGTTCGCGGAATGGAAGGAAAAGGAAATCAATTCCTTGTAATTTTCTTTCCTTTGAAAAATTTTATTTTCCATTGATTTTCTTTTCTGATGTTTGGAAACGCCAAAAAATTTGGAAAGGAAGTGATTACTTTAATGTGAAAAAGTGATTCATTGCTTGGATGGATGGAATCACTTTTCCCCTAATTTTTCTTCCATTATAAATCACTTTTCTTTTCTTCTTAATTCTTTTGGCACTCAAATATAGAAAAATAAACATTTTTCTTTTTCAATCCGAAGATTCTGCGAACCACACGAGGTCATAGAGCTAATGTGAGATTATTTTGCGAACCAAACGAGGCCATAGAGCTAATGTGAGATTATTTTGGGATTTGGTGGAGCCCGGACCACGTAGCACCCCTAAGTTCCGTCAACTGTTGTGACTCTGATATTCTTGCATTCCCATTGAAGGGCTTCTAATAGGACTACGTCGAAAAAGAGTGTGTGGGCCGCAGCGTCACGTAGCCCGGACCACGTAACCCATTCAATGGGATTGTGTAGGCCGCAGCGACACGTCGAACAAGATTGTGTGGACGAGCCATCCAATGAGATAATGTGGCCCGGTCAAAGATGGAAATCTTGCACCAAATCCAACATGACAAGACTTGTCTATGTTTGAATTACCTTGAAAATTTTCCCTTAGAATTTCTAAGAGGAGAAAGAGAATTTGAAGAAAAATAAATAAAAAAAATAAAAAAAATTAAATTTTTTTTCTTTAGTTGTTTGAATGACCTATTCTTATTTGCATAACCAAAATAAAAGAAATAAAAATATTAAACAAATATTTTTTTTGTGGATGGATATATAATTATAATTTAGCCTTTGGTACTCTCAAATTAAAATTTATACTTAACTTTTTGGGATAGTTGGAGAAATTCTTGGAAAAAAATTTCAGTAGATATTTTCTCTCAACTTTATCTTCCTCATTCCTTCCCAAAAACCATTATTTTTATTTTTCTTTCAATAACTTCTCAATTTTTTTTTCTATTCTTTTCTTCCTTCCTAAATAGTAAAAAAAAAGTACGAATAATCTTTATAATGAATATTCCTAATAAAATATATTACATCTACAACCATTCCAAGAGCCATAGGACAAATATTCCTCTATCCCCCTAAAAATCACATAATAATAACTTCCACTTAATTTCTTAAGTACTCAAAAGTCTTTTGGCACTAAATTGGGCTTGCTTCGTCACTTCCTATATGGCTTTTGAAGTCGAAGAAATACCATCTTCTCCTATATATAATAATATATTATATATATATATATATATAATTATATATATAATATATATATACTTTCAATTAAAAGGTTACAAGTTCAATTCTTACCTCTGACACATTATTAGATATTTACAAATGACCTCTAGCCCAATGGTTAAGAGAGATGCATGCGGGCCAAGTGGCCGAGAGTTCGAGTCCCAGTGAAACTAGATAGAATTGGATGGGACCATGTTAGCAGATGATGGATGTGGATTGTAAGAAAGTTGTAAATAAAGCAAAAGAATGAGTTCGTATCGAATCAGACTTTATGACGAATATCTTTTAGTAGACTACTAAAGGGTGTTTGATTGCAAGGTAAAAATATATGAAAAATAAATTAATTTTACAGAATTATTTGTCTAGAATTTTTTTTTTATAGAATTTAAAATAAATCATGAAAAATTTAACTTGGGTGTTTGATTGTCATTATTTTCCATGAAAAATATTTTTTCTAGGGAAAATGATATTTTCCTATGGGTTTAGAAAAAATATGAAAAACAATAAGTTTTGTAAAATGCTTTTATGGAAAATATAAGTTATCAAACACTACAGTTGATGAAAAATTTATGATGGAAAAAAGTCCAATCAAACACATCCTAATTGTTCTATTGAATTCGACATATCAAGACTTGAATAGTGTTTCATTAGCATCTACAATAGCTTGAAATGATTTTCTTTTTCTTTTCTTTTTTTGCCATCAAATTCTGTTACAAGAAGCATGGTCTGATCTGAATCTGAACCCACATATATTGAAATCTGTATAACAAATGTACCTGACCCAAACTGGACAATATAGCACAAACATGACCGGTCCAGAGGTAAGTCAGACAAGACTTCGGACTTACACCCCCCTCTACTTGGAACAAATCCCAAGCTTAACATGACCTCCACAACAGGTCTAATCGGTCCATATTAAGAGCATCTCCAACCCTATTGTGAGTTTAGAAAAAATGGTTGCCACATAGGAATGACAAGCTTTCATTTCAAAAATCCTTCTCCAATGCAAATGTAGTTAATCATGAAGTTGACATAGCAATTGTAGTGCCCCGTCCCTAACATCGTGTCCCGTTCTTCGTCCACGGGGTGCGCGAGAAAGGAACACTGTCGCTATCGATTCGGTCGGGACCGATAGGTCGGGATTGATCGAATCGGTCAAAGATGAACGATTGAATTAAGATCCTTTTCTCGTTATGGAAATGCTTCTTCGGAATCAAGTCCCATATTCAGTGAGTTGCGTCTCGAGGATAGACTCTGCGGCTGAGTTGGGAGAGTCCTCCCGTTGCTCTATTTTTTACGCCGTACTTGCTTTGGTTTTGGCTTTGGTTTTCTGAATGCGTTCTCGTGAATGTTTTCGTGAATGTTTTCATGGCTTGCGTTTCGAACTCGTATTTACATATTGAATTCCTTGAATAATACAGTGTTCTAATCAGTTGTTTGTGCGACTTCAGGTAATCGCGTAGGCGACGTCTAGCACGATCAACAAGTCTCTCGCCTTTAATAGAATGAGTGCCTGACCTCCTTCACCTCGACCCTCTATCTAAAAAAATGAATCATTATAAAGTTGTCGTAACGACACCATAAAAACGTGCCTTAAATCACTTGTTAACGTAGCACGGTCATGGACAACTTGTATACGATTGTTTCTTCGGACGGTATTCCGGGGCCACGGACCGATCCGGCCTAGGAAGAAATACGATAGCTATGCTAGATTGTATCGCGGGTATTCGGTGCTCCTTCATCTCGCTACCCGCGTTGAACACGCACCGTCTAAACCAAGCTATGTCCAGAATGATTTTCATGCCCATGATCTCCGCAATTATGTACTAGTTAAACTTATGTTATGCAATATGACAGGGAAGAACATGGTAAGCTTTATGTTTTACGGCACGCTATGCCGTGGGTCAGTTCTAGCATAAATTTTCCTTATTTATGTTCCATCGAACTGCTTGCACGAAACTGACTAGGATGGCTAGAAAGATCACTAAAACAAGTTGTATGTTTTATCTAACTTCTCGAACCAAATGAAAGCATAGAAAATAATTAGTCACTCGCTAGTACACTTTGATTGTACTGATCCCGTTCTCCATATGTGCTATAAATCATTACGAGCGTGCCGCATGACTGAAGGCAGCGCTCGAGTGTTTTGAAGTTTCGTCCGTGCGTGCAAAACCTTGACTCATTCTTTTGAAGACTCTGCAACTGTCCAAGATGAGATGTCTCGACTCTCACCTATCCCAGATGTCTGCATACTTTAGTTATAAGAGGTACGATGTATGGAATGACTATCTCATCGATGTTCATTTTGTAATGGAGTCAGTTTGTAGCCCGCGCGGCACCTTGTATCGAGTCTGTAATATGATGTTCATTATCAGTAAAGCTTAACTTTTCTTCTATACAATGTGTTCATTTTACTCTGCATATTCTCTTATTGTGTTTCGATAACCTTATGACTATGTCTTGTGCAATCGCAACTTAGGTTCGCACGACATCGCGCCCTGGGGACGACTATCGATTCTACAAAATCGGGACATGACATAATAGTATCAGAGCACGGTTTACATCCTTTAGCCTTCTGTTTGAGTCTCGAACCTTTGAACTCGTATCGATGAGATGAGTTGTTCCATACAATGAGTCCGTAATATTTCTTGAGACTAGTATGAGTTGTCCCCTACCCTAGAAGTCCGAGAAGCTGTAGGCGGGAACGAAGTAAGTGCTTCGAGTGGCTCGAATAGCTCGAGAGAGGGACCCTCAAACGCCCCCATGGAACCCACGGAACAGACGCAAGAACGTCAGGCCGAGGCCAATCATCACCCAAACGAACAACATCAACAACACGTTAAAGACCAGCGGAGACAAGCTAAGGTACAACAGACTCAGTTTGAGGCCCGATTCGATGCACAGTTCAAGTTGCAGCAGAAGCAGCATGATACTGTTCAACAAATCGTCCAGACAGTTGTGGCCAACCGCAACTCTGCAACGACTCATGCCGTAACCGAGCCTGTTGTCTGACCAATCGATATCGAGCTGAAGGTACCCGAGCGACTACCTGCAACACCAAGGAGTTCCAACTTTGAGGTGTCAAAATTCACAAAAAATTGTCGCACGTCCTTCTGTGGTACTGAAGACCCTTCCTTGGCGATCGATTGGTTGGAGGAGTTGGAAGACCGATTCGAGCTTCTAGGCGTTGATGAGTCCAAAAAAGTTACATATGCTCAGCTTTTACTCCGATTAAATGTGCATAACTGGTGGACCGTGCAAAAGTGTGACGACGAAACAACGACAAGAAAATTAAGGAGAATAAATTTATGCAGTTGAAACAAGGGAATATGACGGTGCGACAGTACGTAGCAGAGTTCAATAAATTAGCCAAATTTGTTGGATCGTTCTTGCCTACAATGTGTCACGCCCCACTCCCGTAGGAGCGATCGTCCTCGCTAAGGCGTGATGCCGCATGAGCCTAGGTTGCGTCCGTACAAGGCTAACTCCAGAAACGGCCGATTCGAGCTAGGCCACAGAGTCGCACAGAGTGTCCCCATTTGCAGCAAAAAGTAAATGAACACAAGTTGAAGCAAATTCAAACTCTTTATTGATTTTTCAAAAAGTTTACAAGCGGCGCTAGGACGAGTTTGCAAGTCTCTCAAACTCTCTCTCTCTCTGAAACATAAAAGGCGTGCCAAGTGGCTTACAACATGGAATAATTCATGGCGATGTTCCGATACATTATATCCTGTATATGGTGCTTTAGCTCCTTTGCAACGCTCCAAGGCTCTAGAGTTAGCTTCGCGCCTTAAGTACGTTCGAAGGAAGTCTCCGCACCCGACGACGTCTTCTGCATCCAGCAGCAAATTTGGGGTTATCAGTACATTGTTATGCACTGGTGGGGAGGCTAGCTCGCCCACAATGCTATCATTCCCAAACACGTTCTATTTACTTTGTGCACTGTCTATCATTCATTGTCTTTCTATTCTTGCCTTAGGATCAGTTTCATGGCATATCATAACCTATCTCGTGTTATCGATTTCAAGTATTTGCGTGGAAATACATGCGCGACTTACCCATGCTTACCATCCGGTCTTCCCTGTCCAAAGTAAACTAAGTTAGTCAACAATTCATATATCAACTTATTGTAATTCATGTAAACATTCAATGTCAATGACGTATCCCTGTCTCAGGTCCTAGCGCGTCGAAGGCGTGTTTTCTAACTCATTTGCACGAAGTACTCTCTATCATTTGGGGTGTTACATTCGAGCCTGTTCAGAAGGCGCTTCATTCAGTTAACTTAGACTACTTGTTTTAATGCAAGGACTTGTATATGGATTGCCACCAGCAAAGCCCACTTAATCTATATGCACTGGTCGTTGGCATCACAAGCCATTTGGACATGTTTCCCTTTGGCATTCTCATCTATCATAATGATGGCTGGTACACTTGATAGTCTTTTAAAATACCCGACCTTCCGTCTACTTGGAATATCTGAGCCCACATCCAAGCAGCCCGTAGGACATGATTCCGCCTAGGCTGGCCACGTTATCGTCGATCATTGCCCTTGGAATCCCTTATTGCTCCTACCCTCCGTATATGGGTTGTCCGCGACCATTTGGTATTGTCTTGTCATTTAAACTTAACAGCTTGTCCCTGAGCCGTAGGCTGTCTGTGAGCCAAAATGCGTTATCGACCAGGTTGGCGGCGACGTCCGTGTAGCGGATAGCGAGCCCCGATGCACGTCCCCGTTACCTGTCGCTAACCATTCCTTTCTTTCTTTCTTATCTTTTATTCATTCTTTCCTTTCTTTCTTTCACTTGTTCGTTCGTTCGTTCATTGATTCATTCACGTATTCATTCATTCATTCATTCGTTGATTCATTCATTCACTTATTCGTTCATTCATACATTATGCAACTCCTCGGGCGGGAGTCGCCTTGGCGACCCATCGGTCCCGAAGTCTTCCAATGTTGCTATACTCTACTCGGAACGACTATGTCGATAGTCTTCCCATTTCATTGTTGTAAACCATTTATTGCTTTATTGTTGAATGCATAAGGAATTTGAAATGTAAGCTTGTGCCTTAGCACGAGCGTGGAGCGCGGTACGCGAGTTTCTATATTTTTCGAGTTCTTTTCCATGTTCTAAACAAGCATACAAGATGGGATTCCCTTAACTAGGTTTGTTGAGTCATTTATTAGCATGTGCGGTGTAATCGCCTAGCGATTCTAGCAATAGTGTCCGTATTGTTATGTGTCTAGGCTAAGCAGAGACGGGTTCATCGGAGCCACCTACCTTAGCGATGTTCGCATCGGCCGAGCGATACTCCGAGTGCGCCTTTGAAAGTCTAAGTCTGAATTTCTTGACGTGCCAATGTAAGTCTTGTATCGATTCTTCATCGGGTCGATGCAACTCTTCGAGTCGACGGGTCGTTTGAGTCATTGCACTTGCCGTTTGAATCGGCATTCTGCTAGGGCGGAGCGGGTCATTACATAATACACCACTCAAAACAAGTCTCGTCCTCGAGACTTCCTGTGTGCAAGTCGTCCCATTGTTCCTTAACTTATTCCGTGTGCATACCTTAGACAATTCCTATCGAATGGCTTACCGTTCGATGGCATCGAACTATACTCGGTTAATCCTTCCAAGTTTTATGTTGCGTGTATTTGGTAAATTTCATCGAATGACTTTATTACTTATTCAAAAGTTAATGGTACTCACTCAGTCGTCATGTTTCTATTACTTGGTCACTATTGTCCCCTGTCACGGGACTGTAATGGTCACACGAGGTGTGTTTTCATTTATCAAACACGAGAGTAGTAGGCTGAGGCTAACCCACTTTCGTTTATGCGCATCTCAATACCCACTTGCAACTACATTCGAGTTTATCATATTGCTGAGTTTGGATCGTGCACATATTCAAGGCGTGCCCCGAATACGTACATTTCAACAAATTTAGCGATTAGCAAAGTCGAACAAGCTACTCGTGATAGTTTCGATTTGCTGATCGTTTTACTTTTACTTCGATTAAAATTAAAGTCATGTGTGTCTCACTATCGTTTATCTCGGTCTTCGAGATGATCCGATTCGCTTCTCAAGCGTTCTTGTCTACGAATAAAATATGATTTCTTCTTAGCGGAGTCGACCAAGTCTAAGTAATTCATGTCTGATTCGAGACCAAGTATTACATTATCATCAAGTCTACTCGCCAACGATTCAATTCATTATCCCAACTCTACTTGTTTATCATCGATTTCTATCATTCAATTCATTTGGGGCCAATCTCGTCGTCGTTCACGTACACTCTCAGTTCCACGTCCTACTCTAAGTCTTGTTGCCCCAAGTCTATTCCGTCCAGACGATACTGTAAATGTCAATTGCACAGATTCAATCACTCGGCATAGGCTCGTCCGCCTATCCGCTAGGACAGCTCACAAGGTCATAGGTACAAGTCAAGTTCTCGGTTCATTGTGCAAAATTATTGCACGACGCTCGCCCCAAATCCTATGATCAAACCATTTGTTCGTTGTACGGGGTTTCTACCCAAGTTCGTTTCACTCAAATTTCTAAACATCGAGCAGCGTTCACCCTATTCACATTGAGACATTCTCCACTCCAAGTTCGATCTCGTTTAGGAAAGTCATCCTACGATAGGTTTCCTCAACCAAATCCTCGACATGTTATTATCGTATATCCACACTAGCAATTGTCGTAGTCTATCTCTTCAAATATGGTTTGATACAATTCACCTATCCATCCTATCCAATCTATGTAGTCGATCACAAGATCGTCTAGCCTTGTAATATGTCGCGCCCCGATCTCACACAAGTCTGATTATCCACGACGGACATGAATCATCATATCAACGTTCCCGCAGAATAATCGTCCTCATCGGGACGTAACTCTTGCGTTGTGTCTAGACTTACTCGTTTTCGATACGCGGATTGGGTCTACTCAATCCTCAACTTTACTTAGTCTTAATTATAAGTCCTAACAATCCTAGAATTCGCCTTCGCCTCAAACCACAAGTCAAAGCGATTGAAATTGCCATGTCGTGATATTTCGAGTTCGAACATTCCCGCTGGACATGAATTACCATGCCAACGCTCACGCAAATGATCGTCCCAAATCCGATGTGACAGATGTGCGAGGCTGGAGTTGCGCTCGCACAAGGCAAGATCGTTGTCGTTGTGGCTATCACCGAACAATCAAGTCATTTCTCTTCTTCGTCCACACATTCATTTCTATCAAATCTCCAACATAGCATCCCTCAAAACAATAACTTCTAACACGATCATCATTCATCGAATCAGAGTACCCCCGAGTTATCGTACCTTGATATTTGATACGCCTCAATACCATCGATGATGTACATAACCTGACGATCTTTCTTTTGCAACGAATTTCGAATAGTACAACTTAATTCCTCAATTCATATTCTTGTGCTAACTCTTCATTGAGCAACATCTATTCCAAATCCTTAGTCATTCTCGTATCTTCAATCCAACATTTTCCATGCACGCTATCTTCCGATCGTGCTAACTTCAGTTTCATCCGAGTATTTCGTCTTAACTCAAGTTTCAATCCATTCGACTAAATTTAAAATCACATGCATGATCTACTACGTTTCCTCGACCAAAACATCCATTTTATTTTATCGTTTCGAATCTCCATTCGATCGTTTCGTAATTGCACTACACATCTCTAAATTCGTCCGAACGATATCTCGTTTGAGACTCTCGAAGTCGCAACCAACTAAGCGTTACTCGTTCTAAGGCTTTGTGCGATATCATCGCTTGCCGACGTACTCGTACTATCCGTAAATCCTTTAGTCTCGCTCGAACAATTTATAAACGTCCATACACCACTCAGGGTTCGAGGCACTCGACCAGTCGTCGATACTCACTCTTATTCTTCTTCGAAGCTATCACATAACCACTCGGGGTCAAGTCATTCTATAAATCCTCATAAGGTCATTCGATTCCCGATCGACATGTTCAAATGTGCGTTTGCTCGTTCCTCAAAGTCTAAGAACCATTTCCCGTGTTCTCTTCAGCGTTGGTCAAGTAACGTTCCTATCAATGTACGTTCTAAGTCTCACTTATTCTCGTCCGAGCGATAGTCGATCTCGCGCGTAACTCGTTTGCACCAGAAGGTCTAGTTGCGCGACTCGGCACAACTTAGCCAAAAGGCTGAGTGCATAACCATCCTGCCCGAACTATACCTCAGTCTCGTGTACTCGTTTGCTATTGTCAGCGTAAGGTTATTCAAGCATGCACTGCATTTGCTAACTTTTAGCACTTATTTTCCTTCAACTCAAGTCCGTCGTGGTTTGGCACAATGGCCTTCGCCTATCGATCTCGTTCAACCGAGTACTACTCGTACGAGCTTTTACAAATATTAGACTTATTGTATGGAACATCCCAAGGCACAACGAGAGAGAGCGTATACTTCTTTTGTTTCAAAATGAGCTTTCAAAACGGAAAGAATCGAAATGAAGTCAAAGGACGTAAAGCCGTGCTCCGATACCAATCTGTCACGTCCCACTCCCGTAGGAGCGATCATCGTTGCTAAGGCGTGATGTCACACGGGCCTAGGTTGCGCTCGTGCAAGACTAACTCTAGAAACGGCCGATTGAACTAGACCACAGAGTCGCACAGAGTGACCCCATTTGCAGCGGAAAGTAAATGAACACAAGTTAAAGCGAATTCAAACTCTTTATTGATTTTTCAAGAAGTTTACAAGCGGCGCTAGGCCGAGTTTACAAGTCTCTCAAACTCTCTCTCAAACATAAAAGGCGTGCCAAGTGGCTTACAACATGGAATGATTCATGGCGATGTTCTGATACATTATGTGCTGTATATGGTGCTTCAGCTCCTTTGAAATGCTCCAAGGTTCCAGAGTTAGATCCGCCTTAGCATGTTCGAAGGAAGTCTCCGCACCCGACGACGTCTCCTGCATCCAGCAAGCAAATTGTGGGGTTATCAGTACATTATACACTGGTGGGAGGCTAGCTTGCCCACAATGCTATCATTACCAAACACGTTCTATTTACTTTTGTGCACCGTCTATCATTTGTCTTTCTAATCTTGCCTTAGGATCAGTTTTATGGCATATATCATAACCTATCTCGTGTTTGATTTTGTTATACTTTTCTCGTGTTTCGTTTTGTATTTGCGTGTAAATACATACTGATTTACCCATACTTATAGTCTGGTCTTCCCTGTCCAAAGTAACCAAGTTAGTCAACAATTCATATATAACAACTTATTGTAATTCACGTAAACATTCAATGTCAAGGGCGTCCCTGCCTCAGGTCCTAGCGCGTCGTAGGCGTGTTTTCTGACTCATTTGCATGAAGTACTCTCTATCATTTGGTGTGCTACATTCGAGCCTGTTCAGAAGGTGCTTTATTCAGTTAACTTAGACTACTTTGTTTCAATGCAAGGACTTGCACGTGGATTGCCACCAACAAAGCCTATTTAATCTATATGCACCGGTCGTTGGCATCCCAAGCCATTTTGGACATGTTCCCCTTTGGAATTCTCACCTATCATAGCGTGATGGCTGGTACACCATGATAGTCTTTTGAAATACCCGACCTTACGTCTACTTGGAATGTCCGAGCCTACACCAAAGCAGCCCGTAAGACATGATTCTGCCTAGGCCGGCCACGATATCGTCGATCGTTACCCTTGGAATCCCTTATTGCTCCTACCCCCCGTATACGAGTGGGTTGTCCGCGACCATTTCGTATTGTCTTGTCATTTTAACTTAACGGCTTGTCCCTGAGCTGTAGGCTGTCTGTGAGCCAAAATGCGTTATCGACTAGGTTGGCAGTGGCGTCCGTACAGCGCGGGTAGCGAGCCCCGATGCACGTCCCCATCATACCTGTCGCTAATCATTCCTTTCTTTCTTATCTTTTATTCATTCTTTCCTTTCTTTCTTTCACTTGTTCGTTTGTTCATTGATTCATTCACGTATTCATTCATTCATTCATTCGTTCGTTGATTCATTCATTCACTTATTCGTTCATTCGTTCATTCATACATTATGTAACTCCCCGTGCGGGAGTCGCTTTGACGACCCATCGGTCCCGAAGTCTTCCAATGTTGCTATAATCTACTCGGAACGACTATGTCGATAGTCTTCCCATTTTATTATTGTAAACCATTCATTTCTTCATTGTTGAACGCATAAGGAATTTAAAATGTAAGCTTGTGCCTTAGCACGAGCATGGAGCGCCACTACCAAAATAAGTCAAATCAGCGACGTATTCGACTCCGTGAAATTTCGTCGCTAATGTTTGGGGTTTTAGCGACGTTAATAAAAGACGTCGCTGTTTGTCGCCAACAGCGACTAATAGCGACGTCTAGCGTCTATATTTTGTTAAATGGGGTAGTGCGTCACAAGTTCGTCGGTACTCGTCGCTGATATAGCGACGTTTCGCGACGCATTTTAAGTTACGTCGCTATTTATATATATCAGCGACGTTTAGCGACGTCCTATGCGGACGTCGCTAAACGTTTCATATAGCCAGCGAGGGTTTCCATTTCGATCATTTCATAAATTTTTCCCCCCAAATTTGGGCGCGCTCCTCCTCCGCGACGCTCCTCCGGCGATTTCCCTCCTCCTCGCGGCGCTCCTCCGGCGATCTCCCTCCTCCTTCCTTAGGTAGCTCCTCCTTCTCCTCCTCCTCCTTCCTCTGGTAGTTCCTTCCCAGTTTTCTCGTCTTCTAGCTCTCTCTCTCGCTTCTAGTTCGTGTCCACGAGAGCGTGGACTCGCTGCAGGGGACACGAGACTGACAGTGGACTCGTTGCGGGGGACACGAGAGCGTGGACTCGCTTCTAGTTTGTGTGACACCTATTTTGTTGGTTTGGCACGTTGTGTCCCACTGTGTGGACACGAGATTCACAGTGTGACACCTATATACTGAAAAATCTTATTTTTTGGGCATATCAACTGTCAATTTGATGTCCACGAGAGCGTGGACTCGCTGCGGGGGACACGAGACTGACAGTGGACTCGTTGCGGGGGACACGAGAGCGTGGACTCGCTTCTAGTTCGTATGACACCTATTTTGTTGGTTTGGACACGTCGTGTCCCACTGTGTGGACACGAGATTCACAGTGTGACACCTATATACTGAAAAATCTCATTTTTTTGGGCATATCAACTGTCAATTTGATGTTTTGGGTGGATTCAATTCTAATTTAGGGTTCGAGCCCTATTTACTGATACTGGGAGTTTTTTTTGGTATTTTAGGGTTTTGAAATGATGAATAAATTGACTAATAATTATTATCGAGCCCTATAAATTTCAGCTATGTCACGAAGGATGGATATACTAATCCTGTGAATGAGTTTTCTCCTAAGTATTCTCGACAGTTGAGTATGATTTAGCTAACAGACATTACTGAAATATGGGATAATTAGACTTTCTGTTCAATACCATATATTTTAAATCCTAAATCTACGGTATGACATCGTGATCAGGACATAGTCCCTACAGCCATTCGACTGGCGAGGCAGAAAACTATGTAGCCGTAGATAAAGTTGACTGTCCTCCGACCCTCATCCCTCGACAATGATGATACGACAACCTATCACTATATCTTATATATAGTAGTAGATGACGTCTTAGTATTACATTATGTGAGTTCATCTTAATTCTGTTACATTCTTCAGATACTACATACGATAAGAAATATACTACACCATATGTACAGAACATAGATGATTCACACTAATGTATGCTAGAATGAATTTTAGGGTTGTGTTCTGAGCCATCCGTTCTGCTACTTGGCAAAAAATCAATTTATTGTACTTTATCTGCTTTCGAAAATGTACTCAAATTACATGATGGTTTCTTTAGTTAGCATGCTTATGTTACAATTATAGCTTGCTTACCAGATGGCATCCATGACCCGAGGAGCGGCACATCGTTTGAGGGAAATAGTGAATGCTGAGGTGGCTCCTCCTACAGTTAAGGAGGAAGTGGCACCGGTTGCTAGTGAGACCGGGAGTTCTATTCATCCAGCACCGGTAGCTAGTGAGACCGAGAGGACTCTTCATGCAATCCTTGCAATGGACGACAGCTCTCCTCGCGCCAAAAATCTTGCTTTTTCGAGGTGGTTGCGTGAACGTATCACTGAGCGTTTGCGTGAGCAGCGTGGTTCTCATTAGCTATTAGTACTTATTTGTATTGGACTATTGTATTGGGTTGTTTTTTGTATTAGACTATTTGTATTGGACTACATATATGAATTAGTACTATGTCAATCTCTAGATTATATTGGACTACGACATGGTGATCAGGACATAGTCCCACCATTCGACTGGCGAGGCAAAAACTATGTATCCGTAGATAAAGTCGACTGTCCTCCGACCCTCATCCCTCGACAATGATGATACGACAACCCAACCGGAGAGGATAATCTGAGAGATCCATCTGAGAGGGACGTATACTCTCAGAGATCACCTTTACAAGAATTATATCAGTAGTGGGATCGAGTGTTGGAGGAGATATTATCAAAGTATACGTCCTACTCAGATGGGTCTCTCACCGTTACTAATTTTTCCTGACAGCATGGAAAATGTGCTCCGTCCACAGATTCTTGCTCCGAGCCAAAACTTTGTCCCGGAGCTCAAGTGGACATATTTGGTGTAGAGCTCGAGTGAGAGGTTCCTGACAACATGGAGGCCTCCTTTGTTAAAGTATCCGTGCTCATCCCACATTAGTTGTGGGACGAGCACTGAAACTTTAACAAAGGAGACCACCTTGCTGTCAGGAACCTCTCACTCGATCTCTACACCAAGGATGTCCACTTGAGCTCCGGGACAAATTTTTGGCTCGGAGCAAGAGTCTGTGGATGGAGCACATCCACCATGCTATCAGAAAAAAATAGTAACGGTGAGAGACCCATCTGAGTAGGACGTATACTTTGATAATATCTCCTCCAACACTCGATCCCACTACTGATATAATTCTTGTAAAGATGATCTCTCAGAATATACGTCCCTCTCAGATGGATCTCTCAGAGTATCCTCTCCGGTTGGGTTGTGTTCTGAGCCATCCGTTCTCACAGAGGGTCCTATATTGGATTCTATATTTTGTATTTTGGTTTTCTGTATTTTGTATTTTGGTTTCTGTATTTTATATTTTGGTTTCTGTATTTTGTATTTTGGTTTCTGTATTTTATATTTTGGTTTCTGTATTTTGGCTCCAGCTCCATTTGCATTAATCTACGGTACGACATGGTGATCAGGACATTGTCCCTGCAGCCATTCGACTGGCGAGACAGAAACTATGTATCCGTAGATAAAGTTGACTGTCCTCCGACCCTCATCCCTCGGCAATAATGATACGACAATCTATCAGAATCCTCGACTCTCTTTCGCTTCTTGGATATTGACCCAGCTTACAATCTCTCATTTTCCTTCGGGTCCACTCTACTCCCAATCTCTTCCTTTTTATACACGTATCTACAGAATCAATACCATCCAAGGAAGGCAAAACTGAATCAGTATTGTCTTCCGGATCGTCCTCATCAAGGCATAACGGGCTGCTCAGCGTGTCCAGCTTCTTCAACTTCTCGCTGGCTGCAGAGTCAAAATGGGAACGGGTCCTCTTTGTCGGCCCGGAGCTCTGACTCGCACTCGTCGACGCGCTACCTGGTTTCCTCTCCTTCTCTGACGCGGGTCATAAGAAAAAAAATTTCGTACCTCTTCTTCACATAAACATCATTGCCGTCTTGTACTCGAGCCTCCTCGTCTGTGATGCTATCCGACTTCTCGGTGCCTACATTGTTACTCGAATCTCTCGTTCGACTCGTATCGTCCTCTTCTTCGCCTGTCTTTTTGCTCCCTGTCTTGCAATCATCTGCTATCACCGCCGGCTCATTCGACTCATTCTCCGATGACTCCGAGAAGTTGGATAGCGTCACAGATGAGAAGGCTAGGCTCGAGTACAAGGCGGCAATGATGTTTATGTGAAGAAGAGGTACGAAATTTCTTCTCTTATGACCCGCGTCAAAGGAGGAGAGGAAACCGGTAGCGCGGCCACGAGTGCGAGTCAGAGCTCCGGGCCGACAAAGAGGACCCGTTCCCATTTCGACTCTGCAGCCAGCGAGAAGTTGAAGAAGCTGGACACGTTGAGCAGCCCGTTATGCCTTGATGAGGACTGTTTGCCATTGATTGTAAAAGTACAGAACAATTATCGGAGGACTGAACTTAGACTCACAATATAAACTCGCTCGTACAAAGAAAGCCTAGGGACGAAAACCTAGATACAGCAGTCTAAGTACGATTGTTTATTTTAGATTCTGGGGGGTGACGATAGAGGCTCGGGAAAGCGACGGCCGCTCTGCCTTACTCCTTGGACGATCGGTACGCAGCCTTGACTCGGGAAAGATCTGCTTGGTCGTTGACGAAGAAATGCCTTCTTGCTCTCTCTCTGATTGCTCTCCTGGCTTCTCTCTCTCTGTGTATATTCTCCCTCTGACTATGGGAGAAGTCTCTCTGTGTATACGTATTCTTCTCTGGTTTTTTTTTCTTTTGTATATCTCTCTATATTTTCTCTATTTACAAGGGAATGTCACCTTGCTATTTATAATAGTGGGGGCATTATTAGGGTTGGATGATTACCCGTTCTCAAAGTGGCGGCGGCCTGATGATTAACCAATCTGGACCATTAGTCTTGAACATGAAAGATCTGGGCCGTTAATATGGATTATGCCAAATCCCATCAACAATTAATGCTGATTGCAATAAATCTTCGTCATGATGATTTGCTGACATCTGCGAATCTTAATGAATAAATTTAATTCATTCTTCTGTCACGTGTCCCAGATTATTAGGATTTGGCCCAAGATTTGATTGACTTTAGGACACGTGTCCAGTCGTCAACGTTGAGCCGCATGAGGAGTGTCGATGTTTGGGCCGCATGAAGGTCGTCATGACCGAGCCGCATGAAAGATTTCATGACCGAGCCGCATGAATAGTCTCTATACTCGAACCGCATGAAGGTTGTCATGACCGAGCCGCATGGATATGTTCATGACTGAGCCGCATGGGAGTCTTCATGGCCGAGCCGCATGAGAGTCTTCATGGCCGAGCCGCATGGATCTCTTTATAGCCGAGCCGCATGGGGGACCTTCATGGTTGAACCGCATAGGTTTCTCTGCATTGGCCGCATGAACTCGTTTATTCTTGGCCGCATAAGCTCGCCTCAAAACTTTGGTAGACAGTGCCACTTTGAAGATTTTTCTTATTCCCGAAGTACTGCTTTTCGTGTCAGTCATTATGACAACTTTATGTCAGGTCTGTCACTTGTCAGGTCTGTCAGCCGTCAGAGCATTAAATGCGTCCACACGTTGGGCACAGCTGTTTTTGAAGACCACGTGGCCTCTCTCTCTGGGCCGCATGGAGTTTACTCGAGCTGCCTATGTGCGTTGAGCCGCATGTCCATGTTGGTGACTTTTGAGCCGTATGATACTCTTGAGCCGCATGAAGCTCGTCTGATTTTGAGCTGCATGAAGCTTCCTGGGTTCTGTGCCGCATGAAGAATGTCTCATGACCGAGCTGCATGAAGGACGTCTCATGATCGAGCCGCATGAGGAATGTCTCATGACCGAGCCGCATGAAGGACGTCTCATGACCGAGCCGCATGAGGAATGTCTTATGACCGAGCCGTATAAAGGACGTCTCATGACCGAGCCGTATGAGGAATGTCTCAATCTGCCCGTGTACTCGCTTTGTGGGCCCGGGTATCCTGAACACACGATTGCGTAGGTATCATGTTTGCTCCCTGATGTAGGGGCTAATAGAAACACTTGTCCTCGATCTTTGTTGGGAGACACTTGAGAACCACTCTGTCCGTTTGTCGCCGGGGGCTGGACACAGGCGGCTCTGTACAACTTTCCATCAGAGGCCCGCTTAGCGGGACGCTCTTGATGGTCAGAGGTTGGGACAGCTGACTGAGCCCGATGAGCCCGCACTGCCCTAGACTTCTTCTACTTAGCACCCGAAGGTGCGTAATAGGAAGAGTCCAAGTTTGGAAGGAGGGAAGAGAAGTTGGTGCCCTTTTCAAAGGAGGTAAGGGGGCTCTATTTATAGAATAGAGTAAGCCCTTTCTTCTTCTCCTTTCTGATGTGGGACTAAAAGCAATATTTTTCATGCTTCTACAGGACCCCCTTCAAAGTTTCCAAATTATAAATTTGGAACACTTTGAATAAGAAGCATGAAAAGTAGATTTGTTTAGGTGTGGCAATCCAATCAGAGGTAGCATGGACGTGATAGGTTTGGGTACTTCCGCTGGGGATTTTATGTGGACTTATCATCCTTGGCGTACCTTGGTTTTAGGTACGGATAATAAGTTGAGAGAGGGAACCATCATATTTACTCAGAGGTGGTATGGACGTGGTAAATATAAGGTTGATGGTAGAGCTTTCCTACTCTGAGGTGATATGGACATGGTAGGAGCGAACTCGAATGAGGATACATAGAACAACTCAGAGGTGCTATCAACATGGAAGTTCTATGCATTGGGTGAAAGAATGCTATGGAACAGCTGGGCTCCGAAAGCATGTGATGATGAGAAAAGATGTGGATGTACTAAGGGACCTAGTACGGCATTTGTGGTCAGCAGAGGACATTTGTGGGCCTATTATCCTTGGCATACCTTGGTTTTAGGTACGGATAATAAGTTTGATAGGGATACCTAGGACAACTCCGCGGTAAGGCGGATATGGAGGTTCTTGGTATCGGGCGAAAGAATACCATAGAGCAGTGAACAGTTTTCTGTTTTCTTTCACTGTTTTTCTTTTCTTTTTGTCAAGGGATGTGATCCCAGATGATGTAGTACTTTGAATTTGAATAAATGAGCATGTTTCAACTCATCTTCTCTTTCTTGTACTTGTGGTGTTTGTGGAATTGGACCTGCTGGGGGATTATTTGTGGACCTGTTACCATGGGTGTACCTTAGTTTTAGGTACGGATAACAAGTTTGGTCAGGATATCTGGAACAACCATGGCAAAGTGGTCATGGGTGCTCTCGGTATTGGAAAAAAGAATGCCGTAGAGCAGCTGGGCTCCCGGGGCATGGTGAGATGGTTGATTTATGCTAAGAAGCTTAGCAAGGGATATTTGTGGACCTATTATCCTTGGCGTACCCTGGTTCAGGATACGGATAATAGGATGAAAGGAAACCAACATATTTGCTCAGAGGTTATGAGGACATGGCAAGCATGAGGGTTTTACCGTAGAATCTTCCTGCTCAGAGGTAATGAGGACATGGCAGGGAAGACTTTACGGAAGATATTCGTGGTCAACAGCGGATATTTGTGGTCAACAGAGGACGTTTGTGGTCAACAGAGGACATTTGTGGTCAACAGAGGATATTTGTGGGCCTATTATCCTTGGCGTTCCCTGGCTTAGGATACGGATAATAGGATAAAAAGGAACCAACATACTTACTCAGAGGTAATGAGGACATGGCAAGCATGAGGGTTTTTGTTTCACCGCGGAATCTTCCTACTCAGAGGTAATGAGGACATGGCAGGAGAAAACTCAACGGAGGATATTTGTGGACCTATTATCTTTGGCGTACTCCGGTTGTGGATACAAATAATAGGTTGAAAGGGAATCGACATACTTACTCATAGGTAATGAGGACATGGCAAGTATGAAGTTTTCTTCGACGGAGCCTTCCAACTCAGAGGTAATGAGGACATGGCAGGAGTGGGCTCAATGAAGAGGGGTACATAGAACGACTCAGAGGTAATGAGGACATGGAAGTTCTATGTAAAGGGGTAATTTGTTTTTGGCGGAAATGGAACGACTCAGAGGTAATGAGGACATGGCCGTTTTGGAAATTTGTGGATCTGTTACCCTTTTTGTGCACTGGGAGTGCAGGTAGTGGATCATGAGGGAGGATCCCTTCCAGGAAAAAAGTTCAGAGGTATGTTTATACATAACGTTCTCCCTAAAAGAGTGACCGGGATGTAAGTTCAAGGGTACCAGCGGGTACATAACTCGACAATCCATAAATTTTGTGATCAAAGTGTAAGTTCAGAGGTACCAGCGGGTACATAACTTGGTAGTTTGGGATTTTTATAGAAGGAGGAGGTGAGTTCAGCGGTACGAGAGGGTACATGACTCGAAAATCTGGAATATTGTGGATATGAGTTCAGCGGTACCAGCAGGTACATGACTCGGTGATCTGGAGAGAATATGGATGTGAGTTCAGTGGTACCAGCGGGTACATGACTAGATAATCTGGAGTGGATGTGAGTTCAGCGGTACCGGAGGGTACATAACTCACCAATTTAGGAAATTTGGAGGCGGAATGTGAGTTCAGCGGTACCGGGGGGTACATAACTCAATCATCAGGGTTTTTTTTGGATGTCGTTTCGGACGTAATACTTCTTCAGGAAGTTGCCGTTGATGGGCAACATGAGCAAGTCTCAGTGTGAGCAGCCACATACTTGGCCAGCTTCAACTCTTCTTCAGCCACCCCCTGTGTAAATGCAGACTGAGAGGATGATTTGGGCAACTTGATCATCAGGGGTTCAGTTGATGGAGTAGATCGTGGAGTTGTTGGCGGACTAGCGACCCCCAGTTTGGCACTTGACGTAGAGCGAGGAGTGGCTGGTTCACTAGAAGTGTCAGACCTTGCATCGGGGTGACGACCCTTCTTGGGAAGGCGTATCGTCAGTGGCCGATCGGAGGGATTGAGCTTCTCTGTTTGGGGTTGACCAACTCTCGGCAATCTGATTGTCAGTGGCCCTGTTGTGGGTCTCGGCACTTGGCCGGACCTTGGCAGCCGGATTATCCTTTGCTCCTCCTGCGCTGAGAGGCAGATCGCGTCCTTACGCAGCGTGGCCGTAAGGGGTGCGGAATTGCCTAGCTTGCGAGCCTGGAGGTGGATTGTCAGAGGTTCTTCTGATCCCATGGTTGCTTCAACATCAGTTTGTTCATTTCCTCCTTCAAGTTGCCTCTTCGACTTTTCGTATAGGCAGGAGTCCGAGTAATAAGATTCGACCCCTTTGAAGGGATCGATGTCAGCAAATTCTGTCCTCACGAAGCCGTGTTTGTCGACATATTTGAAGCATTGGTGTAGCGTGGAAGGCACGATCATGTAATTGTGTATCCAAGGGCACCCCAAAAGGATGTTGTATGAAGTGTCGGCATCTATGACGTAGCAAGTGACTTCTGATTGGAGATCGCCAATCTGACATTTCAGACGGATCTTTCCGATTGGATAGCTCCTGCCCGAATTGAACCCGCTGATGGCGGTGTTTGTAGGGGTCAGGCGATGCATCGGGATGCGAAGATGATACAGTAGTCCTTTTGGAATGATGCTTATGGAAGACCCAGGGTCAATGTGCATCCGGTCCACCTTTATGTCGTCGATGTAGCCTGTGTAGTACAATGGGCGATCATGTAGATTAGTCTTGATGAGCATGTCTTGTGGAGTGAAGACGATGTTGGGCATTGCTCCCGTACATGCACAGTCTTGGAGGTCTGCGGGCTGATTTTCTCCCGTGAGGTTGACCTGAGCCAGGTACGCGTCGGCATTTTGAAGTGCATCATTCAAAGCTGTGCGGACATCCTTTGAGAGCCTCAGGAGTTCATATAAGGACAATTTGGCCGGTGTATTGGCCAATTGTGCCAAGATGTCGAAGTTGTAGGGCCTCTCCAGCCCCTGAGATGTTTCCTTTCGGAGGGATTTGTCGAAGCGAGTCTCCTTCGGCCTAGGCTTGTCGGTCGTCGAAGGCTGAGCCGGTCCCGGAGCATCCGTGGTAATGGGCGGATGATCATCAGTCGAGTTTTCAGCCACAGGTTGAGATTGTGCTCCGGATCGAGTAACAATGGCCGTGACTTTCTCTTCATCTGCTGAGGTGGTACGACAGGATCTGACTTTTCCACTTTTCTTTTTAGAAGATGGAGTGGACTGAGTTACCTCGTGGGCTAGGTCCGGATGGACCCACATGATTTCCCCTCGTGAGGTGGTGAGGGGTACTAGACCAGCAGCTTGAGCAGGCGGGATATTAGCAATCTCCATCGTTGCCAGAGGGATGGGTATAACCCCGTCCTGGGTCTCTGTTGGAGGGAAGCTGCCGAATTGTACGGACACCATGTTGGCTGCCACGGTTACCTCCTCGAAATCGATGGCCAGAGCGTTCGAATCGATGAGGTTTTGGATATATCGTTTCAGTTGGTAGCAGTCGTGCGTAGCATGGTGGACGTAGCGGTGGTAATGGCAGAACTTTAGGTTCTCCAGATCAGCCGGCCGAGGCTCCCGTCTTGGTGGAGGAAGCTGAATCCTATCTCCTTGTATGAGCATGTCCAAGATAGGCTTGACGTGACCGTCTTCAAAAGAGTAAGTGATTTGAGACCATTGTTTGTCCGCAGGTTGCGACTCAGGCTTCTGGGCTGTATCGGCCACCATAGCCTGCTTGCCTCTGTTGTCCCGTTTGTTGGAGGGGCTACCCCCATTGTCGTTGGTGGTGCTGGGACGCTTGCTCTTGTTCTCTCCCTCTGAGATATGTAATCCCAGTTGGCGAGCCTTCTTTAATCGTTCTTCGGCACTTGTAGCACTAATGATAAAAGCCTTCCAGTCCTTGAATTGACTCTCGCCCATCCAGAGACTGATTGTTGGGAGTAGTCGCTTTTGGCAAATTTTGATCAAGGAGGAGTCCGGGTTGCCAGATGGTAAATTCATTGCGGTTTGACGAAACCACTCAATGTAATTCCTCGTCAGCTCTTTCTCTCCTTGAATGACGTCCATGAGGGTAGACATCGTGACGTCCTGCCCTACCTCATAGAACCTCTCCAAGAACAGGCGTTTGAAGCCAGCGAAGGAATGGATGCAATTGTCCGGCAGGTTGCGGTACCAATCGAAGGTGACTCCTTCCAATGCCCCAAAGAATAACCGTGTCAGGATAGCGTCATCATGGGGCAGATGGTCGGTGGTGACCTCGAAGTAAGTGATGTACCAACTTGCTGAGGTCTTGCCATCATAGGGGTTGATATTGAACGGCTTATATCTTGGTGGGAATGGAACATCCCTTCATTCAGCAGGATATGGTTGCCGTATTCTGAAGTCTTGAGAGTTTTCTCTGGCGTGGAACATGGTTCGGAGCTCTTGAACTTCTCTCCTTACTTCTCGGGTCTCATCTGTCGCAGTCGGAGCCGTTACTTCGGAAGGATTATTGCCCGGGTTCGGTGCCGCCGAATTTGAATCTACGTTGATTGGGGGACCCGTGCTTGTCTGGCCAGGTGTCACCCTCTGCAGATTAGGAAGCACCGCTTTGATCTCGTCTACAGACTTGACCAAGGCGTGCAATATGGCCTCCAAAGTGTCGATACACTGGCGATCACCGAAACCGCCTTGATTGCTGTCTGTCATGAACATCGTCTTCACATAAGGAGTGACGGAAGGAGTGGTGGAGGATGTACCCTCCGAGTCGTACCCGTACATCGAGAAATCATCAGGATATGTGGGGATGTTCTCTTCAGGTTCAGACTCGGAAGGAACACTACCCCCGGCTTCGGAGCTTGCTTCGTCTAGGATGTCCTTGGGGACGTCGGTATCTGTTGTATCCGTCGGAGGATTTGCTTTCTCCAGTCCGTATTCCTGGAATGTCGGATTGTCGTGGATGTTTGGAGGAGTGCTACCCCCAGTTCCGACGACCCCCAATGTTGCAGACGACGAACTTCCTACCGCAGCAGTTTTCATCTTCGAACGGGTGTGTTGAAATACTCCAGTGGAGGATAACCCTTTAGACGACGGTTTCTTAGCTGCAGTAGTTGACACCTTTGGGCTGGAGATGCTCGTTTTCTTCCCTCTTTCCTTGGCGAGAACTTTCTGCGCGGACTTGCAGGAGACAACATGAGGTGCCTCGTCTTCTGAGCTCGGGTGATGTAGTCTTTGGAAGACGGATGGCCGGTCTTCCGTCACCGCCGCGTTGCTGCAACAACAGTTGACGATGATCTGGGTGCATTGATGTCCGTGTGAGGGCTCTTTACACCTCGAAGCTCCTTCTCTTTCCTTGTGTTTGTGGAGGATAACCTCACGCAGGTCAGAGGAACCACTTCGTCTGTTTGCCGCCGGGGGCTGGACTTGAGTGGTTTTATACAACTTCCCATCAGAGGCCCGCGTGATAATCAGCGGGACGCCCCGATAGTCAGAGGTTGGGGCAGTCATCTAGACTTGATGAGCCCGCGCTGCCCTAGACTTCCTTCTTTTAGCACTTGTGGGTGCGTAATAGGAGGAGTCTAAGTCGAATGCCACATAGTCTGGATTATCATCCAGAGAATGATCGTAGTCAGGACCGCATGAAAGCCGGTCGAAGACTGATCGAGAGAAGCGTGGGACGGATGCTATGTGGCTAGCATTGGGTACCGTGTAGGCTGTCTGCATGCGGCTGTCTTTTGTTGTAGGATGAGTCTTTATGTGGTTAGGAGTCACGACCGTGCAGGCTGACCGCATGCGGTTGGCATCTGTGGCCGCATGGGTTTTCTGCAAGCGATTGACTTTAATAGCCGCATGAGTCTCATCCGTACGGTTGGCAACTGTAGCCGCATAAGTTATGCGGCTGACAGATGTGGCCGCATGAGTTTTCTTTATGCGGTCGGCGGTTGTAGCCGCATGGGCTTTCTCCCTGCGGCTAATACTCTTCTGCGGCTCGGATCGCGTAGAGTTCCTCTTTGCCCCTGCAAGTCCAGCATCATAGTGTTTTCTTCTGCCGGACTTGGGGACAACAGAGTTGTCTACGGTCTGAAGTGGGGCCGCAGGGGAGTCTTTTTCGCCATCTTGAGCAATAGAGAGCACCCCATCAAGGGCTTGCGGAAGAGCAAATGATTTTGGCCTCCACTCTTTCGAGCCTTTATGGTGCGGGTACGCTTCTGGACCGGGCCAGTGCTACCTTCAGAGAGCATCTCTTCGAACGCCTGTTGGTCGAAGCGTACGACCATCTTCTGTTGTGTAGAGCCAAGTTTGGCTGCGTCCGATTGCGTCACCAACTCCTCAGCCGTGGAGAAGTTAGTCCCCAGCAGAGTCGCCATCGTGTTTGTCATTGATTGTAAAAGTACAGAACAATTATCGGAGGACTGAACTTAGACTCACAATACAAACTCGCTCGTACAAAGAAAGCCTAGGGACGAAAACCTAGGTACAACAGTCTAAGTACGATTGTTTATTTTAGATTCTGGGGGGTGACGATAGAGGCTCGGGAAAGCGACGGCCGCTCTGCCTTACTCCTTGGACGATCGGTACGCAGCCTTGACTCGGGGAAGATCTGCTTGGTCGTTGACGAAGAAATGCCTTCTTGCTCTCTCTCTGATTGCTCTCCTGGCTTCTCTCTCTCTGTGTATATTCTCCCTCTGACTATGGGGGAAGTCTCTCTGTGTATACGTATTCTTCTCTGGTTTTTTTTCTTTTGTATATCTCTCTATATTTTCTCCATTTACAAGGGAATGGCACCTTGCTATTTATAATAGTGGGGGCATCATTATGGTTTGGATGATTACCCGTTCTCAAAGTGGCGGCGGCCTGATGATTAACCAATCTGGACTATTAGTCTTAAACATGAAAGATCTGGGCCGTTAATATGGATTATGCCAAATCCCATCAACAATTAATGCTGATTGTAATAAATCTTCGTCATGATGATTTGCTGACATCTGCGAATCTTAATAAATAAATTTAATTCATTCTTCTGCCATGTGTCCCAGATTATTGGGATTTGGCCCAAGATTTGATTGACTTTAGGATACGTGTCCAGTCGTCAACGTTGAGCCGCATAAGGAGTGTCGATGTTTGGGCCGCATGAAGGTCGTCATGACCGAGCCGCATGAAAGATTTCATGACCGAGCCGCATGAATAGTCTCTATACTCGAACCGCATGAAGGTTGTCATGACCGAGCCGCATGGATATGTTCATGACTGAGCCGCATGGGAGTCTTCATGGCCGAGCCGTATGAGAGTCTTCATGGCCGAGCCGCATGGATCTCTTTATAGCCGAGCCGCATGGGGGACCTTCATGGTTGAACCGCATAGGTTTCTCTGCATTGGCCGTATGAACTCGTTTATTCTTGGCCGCATAAGCTCGTCTCAAAACTTTGGTAGACAACGCCACTTTGAAGATTTTCCTTATTCTCGAAGTACTGCTTTTCGTGTCAGTCATTATGACAACTTTATGTCAGGTCTGTCACTTGTCAGGTCTGTCAGCCGTCAGAGCATTAAATGCGTCCACACGTTGGACACAGCTGTTTTTAAAGACCACGTGGCCTCTCTCTCTGGGCCGCATGGAGTTTACTCGAGCTGCCTATGTGCGTTGAGCCGCATATCCATGTTGGTGACTTTTGAGCCGTATGATACTCTTGAGCCGCATGAAGCTCGTCTGATTTTGAGCCGCATGAAGCTTCCTGGGTTCTGTGCCGCATGAAGAATGTCTCATGACCGAGCCGCATGAAGGACGTCTCATGACCGAGCCGCATGAGGAATGTCTCATGACCGAGCCGCATGAAGGACGTCTCATGACCGAGCCGCATGAGAAATGTCTCATGACCGAGCTGTATAAAGGACGTCTCATGACCGAGCCGCATGAGGAATGTCTCAACCTGCCCGTGCACTCGCTTTGTGGGCCCGGGTATCCTGAACACACGAGTGCGTAGGTATCATGTTTGCTCCCTGATGTAGGGACTAATAGAAACACTTGCCCTCGATCTTTGTTGGGAGACACTTGAGAACCACTCTGTCCGTTTGCCGCCGGGGGCTGGACACAGGCGGCTCTGTACAACTTTTCATCAGAGGCCCTCTTAGCGGGACGCTCTTGATGGTCAGAGGTTGGGACAGCTGACTGAGCCCGATGAGCCCGTGCTGCCCTAGACTTCTTCTACTTAGCACCCGAAGGTGCGTAATAGGAAGAGTCCAAGTTTAGAAGGAGGGAAGAGAAGTTGGTGCCCTTTTCAAAGGAGGTAAGGGGGCTCTATTTATAGAATGGAGTAAGCCCTTTCTTCTTCTCCTTTCTAATGTAGGACTAAAAGCAATATTTTCCATGCTTCTACAAGGACGATCCGGAAGACAATGCTGATTCAGTTTTGCCTTCTCCTCTCCTCCACCATGGCTATGGACCCATCTGCTCCTCCCTACTTCCATTCTTCTTATTTAACTCTCTCAGGCACATATGATATCCAGCTCAAGTGTAGAGTCGGGGGAGAAGAAGTGGACATGAAGAGGAGGGAAAGGAGCACAGCCGGCGGCATGACCCGGAGGAAGTACAGAGGTTTTCTTCAACATACGTAGGAGAACTATAAGGATATATCTTTTTACAATATGTCATCTTGCCAAAGACCCTTAATGTGACAACCATGTTACCGCGGTGTCGGAAGACTAACATGTCATAATTTTCTAAGCCGTGTATTTTTACATAATCCTTCCAACTCTTTCCTCCTATGTCGTAATCTTGTATTATTACATAGAACTGAAATCCGGTTGGAGGATTATGTCAAAACACACGGCTTATAAAATTATGACATGTTAGTTTTTCGACACCGTGGTAACATGGTTGTCACATTAAGGGTCTTTGACAAGGTGATATATTGTAAAAAGATATATCCTTATAGTTCTCCTACGTATGTTGAAGAAAACCTCTGTACTTCCTCTGGGTCATGCCGCCGGCTGTGCTGCTTCCCCCTCCTCTTCATGTCCACTTCTTCTCCTCCGACTCTACACTCGAGCTGGATATCATATGTGGCTGAGAGAGTCAAATAAGAAGAAGAGAAGTAGGGAGGAGCAGATAGGTTCATAGCCATCGTGGAGGAGAGGAGAAGGAAAATACTTGATCAGAACTTGAGGTGGAAAAGTTGTGACGTTGATAGCGTGAGGGAGGGAGAGGGTGGAAAAGATCTTCTCCTCCGACTCTACACTTGAGGTGGATATCATATTTTGGTTTCTGTATTTTGGCGCCAGCTCCATTTGCATTAATCTACGGTACGACATGGTGATCAGGACATAGTCCCTGCAGCCATTCGACTGGCGAGGCAGAAACTATGTAGCCGTAGATAAAGTTGACTGTCCTCTGACTTCGGCAATAATGATACGAAAACCTATCACTATATCTTATATAGTAGTAGATGACGTCTTAGTATTACATTATGTGAGTTCATCTTGATTCTGTTACATTCTTCAAATACTACATACGATAAGAACATATACTACACCATATGTACAGAACATAGATGATTCATACTAATGTATGCTAGAATGAATTTTGGGTTGTGTTCTGAGCCATTCCTTCCCATACTTGGCAGTTAAGTTGTGGACCATTATGTTGGACATTGTTGTTACAAATTTTCATATATCTGTGTTGATTGATGAGATTGTGTTTTAAACGTGTTCGTGATTGTGCGTATCTGTGTTGTTTGATACTGTATTCGTGATACACACCGTTGTTGCTGTAACAAATGGTGTGGGGGATGCTGCAAATGCTGCAGGGAATGCTGCAAATGCTGTATTTTTTTTATTTTTTTAATATTAGCGACGTTCAACGACGATTACCGACGGTCAGCGACGAAAGAAACGTCGCTAATTACGTCGCTAACTGTAAGTAAAATTGTCGCTGATCGTCGGTAAACGTCGGTAATGTAGCGACGTAGAAAAGTCGCAGAACGTCGCTATATCGCTCTCATGCCAGGTCAGCATCGATGCGAGACAGAGTCGCTCAACGTCACTAGTTTACGTTGGTATATTATGGCGTTTTATGTCGCTGGCAGTCGCTATATTAGCGACGTGGACACGTCGCTAAAGCTCGTCGCAATAGCGACGTATGGCGTCGTTTTCTTGTTTAGCGACTAGGTTAATCCCGACTACTTGAAAACGTCGCTAATGACGTCGCTAATAGTAATTAGCGACATATTTTTCCTTTTTAGCGACGTCTTTATGCGTCGCTGAATTGACAGATTTTAGTAGTGCGCGGTACGAGAGTTCCTATATTCTCCGAGTTCTTTTCCATGTTCTAAACAAGCATATAAGATGGGATTATTCTCTTAGCTATGTGCGTTGAGTCATTTATTAGCATGCGCGGTGTGATCGCCTAGCGATTCTAGCAATAGTATCCGTATTGTTATGTGTCTAGACTAAGCAGAGACGGGTTCATCGGAGCCACCCACCTTAGCGATGTTCGCATCGGCCGAGCGATACACCGAGCGCGCCTTTGAAAGTCTAAGTCTAGATTTCGCTTGACGGGCCAATGTAAGTCTTGCATCGATTCTTCATCGGGTCGACGCAACTCTTCGAGTCGACGGCTCGTTTGAGTCGTTGCACTTGCCGTTTGAATCGGTGTTCCGCTAGGACGGAGCGGCTCATTACACAATGGAGAGTCACGCTCGGGGGTTTGAAATGGGTCTGCAGCCCTCTATCTCTGGTCATCTGTAGTGCCCCGTCCCTACATCGTGCCCCGTCTCCGTCCATGGGGTGCGCGAGAAAGGAACACTGTCGCTATCGATTTGGTCGGGACCGATAGATCGGGATCAACCGAGTCGATCAAATGGGAACGGTTGAATTAAGATCCATTCCTCGTTATGGAATGTCTTCTTCGGAACCAAGTCCCATATTCAGCGGGTTGCGCCTCGAGGATTGGCTCTGCGGCTGAGTCGGAAGAGACCTCCCGTTGCTCTGGTTTTCATGCCGCACTTGATTTGGCTTTGGCTTTGGCTTTCGTGAATGCATTTTCGTGAATGTTTTCGATGGGTTTTCGTGATACATTTTTCGAGCTTCACATTCATATCGAATATTCTTGAATTATACAGTGTTCTAATCAGTTGCTTATGCGATTGCAGGTGATCGCGTAGGCGACGTCAGCACAGCCAACCGGTCGCTCGCTTGAAGCAAGGCTAAGGCGAGTGGCTAACCTCCTTCGTCTCGTCCCTCTATTTCAAACTCAACATGTGAAGTAAATGAATGCTTGTCATAATAGTGTAGAATCAAGGAAATCATGGCACGATTCTTCACGAAACACCTGCTATCAAACTGCCGGTTTTGAAAATAGAAGATGTGCCTTCTTATACAAATCCACTTAGCCTATGCAAACAATGAATGAATCGATTAATGTTTGTCACAACGATACGGCTAAGTAAGCAAATCAACTAAGTCCAAAGGAAAATGGTCATTGGACAACTTGTCGACAAGGTGAAGTTTCCTCGAACGGTTGCCTAGGCCAAGGGACCGATTCGGCCCGGGAGGAACGAGTGTAGCAGCGCCAACCCTTCATCGGCGCGAGTTATGCGGGCACTTTCGTACAGGGCTAGCTACCCGACGCGAAAGGGGCGTCGTCTAATCAAATGCTATAGTCCGCGATGGCTTGACATTGCCAGTGGCCTTTATACCCCTTTTCACTGCTTAACAGGTGCACGGGACACGGGATGAACATGATAATTGCTTAATGATATACAAGTTCATATGCTTGCCTCAAAATATGTTAACATGCAAATCGAACAGGATGGTTAGAAAGATCATTGAAATAGCTAGCTAACATGTTTACGAAACTTCTTGAATCAAATGCAGAGCTTGGATTTAATTAGCCATTCGCCAGTAAATGTGTTTCGTGCTGATCCTCGCTCTTTGCAGGTCCCGCGAACCAGGAAGGACGCGCCAGCTAGCTCGGCGGCATTCGTGACTTTTGAAGCTTCGGCCGTGTGTCGAAGACTTACTCTGCGACTCCACTTTTGAAGGCTCTCGACAGTCCAAAGGAAATGACTCAGCGTCCCTCCCTTCCAGGTCAATGGAGTACTTGTGTATACTGAGGGATGTGTGCAATGTATGGAACGGCTATCTCATCGGCACTCTTTTGTAATCGAGTCATGTTGTAGCCCGCGCGGCAAAGAGTCCTGTATCGGAGTCTGTAAAAAGATGTTTATTATCAATAAAGATTAAGTTTCCTTTAATTATTGTGTGTATCAATTTGTCTGCGTACTCTCTTAGATCTCGTGTCTCGGATTACCTTATGACTAGGCCTTGTGCGATCGCAAATTAGGTTCGCACGGCATCACGCCCGGGGGACGACTATCGATTCGACGGAATCGGGGCGTGACATAATGATATCAGAGCACGGCTTTACGTCCTTGGCCTCCAGTGTCGAGTTTTAGTCTCTAACCGTTGACCTCGTGTCGATGAGAAGAGTTGTTCCATACGCTGAACCCAGGACATTTTCTGAAACTAACGAAAGTTGCCTTCCTTTTTCCCTGCAGTTACGAGAGCTCATGCGGAAGACGAGACGAGCGCTTCCAGCGGCTCGAGTGCTTCTAGGCCCGAGCATTCCGTTAACCCAACGGGAATGACGCCTACTGTAGCCGGACCTTCCGGCGACCCGATGCAACGTATGCTGCAGATGCTTGAAATGCAGCAACGTCAGAACGAGCTCTATCGTCAGCAAGCGGAGGCTCGTCAGACCCAATTTGAGAGTCGGTTCGAGGCTCAATTCAAGCTGCAACAACAGCAGCTGAATACCCTCCAACAGATCGTACAGTCGGTCGTCGGCAACAACAACAACTCAACGATGACACCTGCCGTGACCCAGCCTGCGGTTCGATCCAACGAAGCTGAACCAGAGGCGCCCGCGTTCTCACCTACAGCACCGAGAAGTTCAAACTTCGACGTGTCAAAATTCACGAAAAGCTGCCGCACTTCCTTCAACGGCACAGAAGATCCATCCGTGGCGATCGACTGGTTGGAGGAGCTGGAAGACAAGTTCGAGCTTCTGGGTGTCGAGGACTCGAAGAAAGTCGCGTTTGCTCAACTCCTACTTCGAATGAACGCGCACGATTGGTGGGTTGTGCAGAAGCGGGCTATTCGACGTGAAGACGAGCCGGCGGCGATCTTATGGGCGACATTCAGAAATGCGTTTGAGAACGAATATCTTTCTGCAGCCGTACGACAGGAAAAAGAAAATGAGTTCATGCAGTTGACGCAAGGGAATATGACTGTACGACAATATGCGGCTAAATTCAACAAACTGGCCAAGTTCGCCGGGGACTATTTACCTACCACCACAAGTCGAGCAAAACGATTTGTAGTGGGCCTGCGTTCCTCTATCTGTGCTCATGTCTCGGTGCCGGAATACAAAACTGTGGGCGAGGCACTTAACCATGTCATCCGTCTGGAGTCCGAGTTTCCTCCTACTACTACCGGTGCTGTTAACTTTAATAACAAACGCCATAGTAATGCGGGAGGCAACAACGCACATAAGCGTCAACATCGCGGCAACCAGACAAAGGAACGGATGGTCTGCAATTTCTGCCACAAGGACGGGCATCTGGACACCGACTGCCGACTTAAGAACAGAGTCTGTTTCGCATGCGGCAAGAGGGATCACCTCGTAAGGGACTGTCCGGAAGCTGTGTCGACCCAACGCCCGCCCCAACATCAACAAAACCGAGGCCAAGCACCTCGGGCTCCACCGACCGCATAACAGAATGGCCAAGACCGTCGCCCCAATGCTCAGGGCCGTGTCTACGCCATGACCCGAGATGAAGTGTTCGCATCTGACACAGTCGTGACAGGTATACTGCAATTCAATAATAAACCTGCTCGTATATTGTTTGATTCAGGTGCCACGCATAGTTTCATATCGGCGGACTTTGCCGCCGAGCACAAATTTCCTCTGACACCGCTCGGTCTCGAGCTTACTGTTAACATCCCGTCGGGCATGCCACTAGCTGCGAGTTTAGTCTGCGGTGACGGAATCATCTGTGTAGGTGGTCAAAAGGTCAGTCTCGATACGATAGTTCTAAATATTAAGGACTACGATATCATTCTGGGGATAGATTGGCTCGGTCCGTGCAACGCAACCATAGACTGTGCTGAAAAGAAGGTCACATTCCGTATACCGGAAGTGCCCGAATTCTGCTACTCGTGTGGTGAGGCGTCGCCGACCTGCATGGTGATCTCTGCAATATCTGCTCGACGGATGCTGTATTCCGGGTGCGAAGGCTATCTAGCTTCCGTTCGAGACATGCGACTGGATGGTGCAAACGCGGGTCAGACCGACGTTGTGGCAGAATTCCCCGATGTGTTCCCGGACGAGTTGCCCGGCATGCCGCCCGATCGAGAGATTGAGTTCACTATCGATACCTTCCCCGACACTCGACCGATCTCGAAGACCCCATACAGGATGGCCCCTGCAGAGCTGAAAGAACTCAAGGTACAGTTACAGGAATTGCTCGACAAGGGATTCATCCGACCCAGCGTCTCGCCGTGGGGAGCGCCCGTACTGTTTGTCAAGAAGAAGGATGGCTCTATGCGTCTTTGTATCGACTACCGTGAGCTGAATAAAGCCACCGTCCGGAACAAATACCCCCTGCCCCGCATAGATGATCTGTTTGACCAGCTCCAAGGAGCTACGGTATTCTCCAAAATTGATCTGCGTTCGGGTTACCATCAACTCAAGATCAAGCCGGACGATGTGCCAAAGTCTGTATTTCGCACTCGTTACGGCCATTACGAGTTCCTGGTAATACCGTTCGGCCTAACGAATGCCCCTGCTGCTTTCATAGATTTAATGAATCGGGTGTTTCGACCATTCCTCGACAAGTTCGTAGTAGTCTTTATCGACGATATACTCGTCTACTCGAAGAATCGGCAGCAACACACTGAGCATCTGCGGACCGTGCTTCAGACCCTTCGAGAAAATCAATTGTACGCGAAGCGAAGCAAATGTGAATTCTGGCTTAGCAGCGTCGCATTCCTCGGACACATCATTTCTGCTGAAGGCATCGCGGTCGACCCAAAGAAAGTTGAAGCCGTCGTTGATTGGAAGCGGCAAACGTCCGTCAGCGAGATTCGAAGTTTCCTTGGCTTAGCGGGATACTATCGACGCTTCGTGAAAGACTTCGTGAAGATCGCATCGCCTCTGACTCGCCTCACCCAGAAAGGAGTCGCCTTCGAATTGTCAGACGATTGTGAAGCTTCATTCCAAGAATTAAAGCAACGGCTCGTCTCGGCCCCGATACTCGCACTTCCAGAAGGGACTGAGGGTTTCCAGATATTCAGCGATGCGTCCGGCCAGGGCTTGGGGTGTGTGCTGATGCAGCGGAACAAGGTGATATCTTTTGCTTTCCGACAGCTAAAGCCGCACGAAAAGAATTATCCCACGCACGACCTGGAGTTAGCGGCGATTGTGTTCGCGTTGAAATTGTGACATCACTACCTCTATGGCGTGGTGTGCATGATCTATACCGATCACAAGAGCCTCAAGTATCTATTCACGCAGAGGGATCTGAACTTGCGGCAGAGGCGCTGGCTTGAACTGATCAAGGACTACGACTTGACTATCGACTATACGCCGGAAAAGGGAAATATTGTGGCAGACGCTTTGAGTCGGAAGTACATTGCCTCGTTATCCATCGACCCCAGATTACTACGCGACCTAGAAGAGATGGACATCGAGCTCCGAGTCAGATTCCGGAATGTACAGTTGGCAAAGTTGCAGTTAGAGCCGAGCTTGCTTGAAAAGATCAAGATCGCTCAGACGAACGATCCGTACCTGAAGAAAGTACGAGAGCTAATTTCGACAGGCAGGACGTCCGACTTTGCGAAAGACGAAACCAGCGTGCTTCGATTGAAGGGTAGGCTATGCGTTCCGGACGATTCAGAACTCAGAAAGGAGATCCTGTCGGAGGCGTACTATGCAAAATATACTTTGCATCCAGGCAGTACCAAGATGTATAAGGACCTCCGCACGACCTTTTGGTGGCACGGGATGAAGAGAGATGTGGCGCTCTTCGTGTCGCAATGCATGGCCTGTCAGCAAGTGAAAGCTGAACATCAGCGACCGGACGGGGAGATACAGAACCTCGCTATTCCCGAGTGGAAATGGGATCATGTCACTATGGATTTTATTGTTAGCCTGCCGAAGACACCAGGGGGAACGACGCCATCTGGGTCATCGTCGATCGATTAACCAAGTCAGCGCACTTTATCGCCATCAAAGTTACTTGGAGCGTTGATCGCCTGGCACAGATTTATCTTGACGAGATAGTTCGGCTGCACGGAGTCCCAGTATCCATCGTCTCTGATCGAGATTCACGATTCATGTCGCGATTCTGGAGTAGCCTTCAGTCGGCGCTGGGAACCAAGTTGCAGTTCAGCTCAACTTACGATCCTCAGACCGACGGCCAAACGGAGCGCGTCAACCAGATTCTCGAAGACATGCTACGGCTCTGCGCAATTGACTTCAAATCAAGTTGGAACGTCCACCTACCGCTGGCGGAATTTGCATACAATAATAGCTACCAATCCAGCATCCAAATGGCGCCGTACGAAGCTTTGTACGGCCGGAAGTACAGATCGCCCATTTGCTGGGATAAAGTCGGGGAACGGCAGATACTCGGCCCAGAGCTGGTGGAACAGACTGTGGAAAAGGTCAAGCTCATCCGGGAAAGATTAAAGACCGCACAGAGTCATCAGAAAAGCTATACAGACATTCATCATCGACCGCTCGAGTTTCTAGTAGGCGATCACGTATTTCTCAAAGTGTCGCCCATGCGGGGAGTTACTCGGTTCGGCGCAAAAGGAAAGTTGAGTCTGAGATTCGTTGGACCATTCGAAATACTTGAACGGGTCGCGCCAGTGGCCTACAAAATTTCCCTACCGTCGGCGCTTGATGGTGTACACAACGTCTTCCACGTCTCTCAGTTGCGGAAGTACGTGCACGACCCTAGCCACGTGGTAGATTTTGGTCAGCTGGAGCTAAAGTCAGACTTATCCTACGTCGAAGAGCCAGTTCAAATCTTAGAACGCAAGGATAAGTTGCTGTGAAATCGAGCGATCCCTCTCGTCCGCGTCCTCTGGAAGAACCACTCGGTCGAAGAGTCAACGTGGGAGCTTGAATCTGAGATGAAGGATAAATTTTCTTCATTGTTTTCGTAGAGGTCGGTTCCATCTTTAAGTTTCGAGGACAAAACTTTTTATTAGTTGGTTATGGTGTAGTGCTCCGTCCCTACATCGTGCCCCGTCTCCGTCCACGGGGTGCGCGAGAAAGGAACACTGTCGCTATCGATTTGGTCGGGACCGATAGGTCGGGATCAACCGAGTCGATCGAACGGGAACGGTTGAATTAAGATCCATTCCTCGTTATGGAATGTCTTCTTCGGAACCAAGTCCCATATTCAGCGGGTTGCACCTCGAGGATTGGCTCTGCGGCTGAGTCGGGAGAGACCTCCCGTTGTTCTGGTTTTCATGCCGCACTTGATTTGGCTTTGGCTTTGGCTTTCGTGAATGCGTTTTCGTGAATGTTTTCGATGGGTTTTTGTGATACATTTTTCGAGCTTCGCATTCATATCGAATATCCTTGAATTATACAGTATTCTAATCAGTTGCTTATGCGATTGCAGGTGATCGCGTAGGCGACGTCAGCGCAGCCAACCGGTCGCCCGCTTGAAGCAAGGCTAAGGCGAGTGGCTAACCTCCTTCGTCTCGTCCCTCTATTTCAAACTCAACATGTGAAGTAAATGAATGCTTGTCATAATAGTGTAGAATCAAGAAAATCATGGCACGATTCTTCACGAAACACCTACTATCAAACTGTCGGTTTTAAAAATAGAAGATGTGCCTTCTTATACAAATCCACTTAGCCTATGCAAATAATGAATGAATCGATTAACGTTTGTCGCAACGATACGGCTAAGTAAGCAAATCAACTAAGTCCAAAGGAAAATGGTCATTGGACAACTTGTCGACAAGGTGAAGTTTCCTCGAACGGTTGCCTAGGCCAAGGGACCGATTCGGCCCGGGAGGAACGAGTGTAGCAGCGCCAACCCTTCATCGGCACGAGTTATGCGGGCACTTTCGTACAGGGCTAGCTACCCGACGCGAAAGGGGCGTCGTCTAACCAAATACTATAGTCCGCGATGGCTTGACATTGCCAGTGGCCTTTATACCCCTTTTCACTGCTTAACAGGTGCACGGGACACGGGATGAACATGATAATTGCTTAATGATATACAAGTTCATATGCTTGCCTCAAAACATGTTAACATGCAAATCGAACAGGATGGTTAGAAAGATCATTGAAATAGCTAGCTAACATGTTTACGAAACTTCTTGAATCAAATACAGAGCTTGGATTTAATTAGCCATTCGCCAGTACATGTGTTTCGTGCTGATCCTCGCTCTTTGCAGTTCCCGCGAACCAGAAAGGACGTGCCAGCTAGCTCGACGGCATTCGTGACTTTTGAAGCTTCGGCCGTGTGTCGAAGACTTACTCTGCGACTCCACTTTTGAAGGCTCTCGACAGTCCAAAGGAAATGACTCAGCGTCCCTCCCTTCCAGGTCAATGGAGTACTTGTGTATACTGAGGGATGTGTGCAATGTATGGAACGGCTATCTCATCGGCACTCTTTTGTAATCGAGTCATGTTGTAGCCCGCGCGGCAAAGAGTCCTGTATCGGAGTCTGTAAAAAGATGTTCATTATCAATAAAGATCAAGTTTCCTTTGATTATTGTGTGTATCAATTTGTCTGCGTACTCTCTTAGATCTCGTGTCTCGGATTACCTTATGACTAGGCCTTGTGCGATCGCAAATTAGGTTCGCACGGCATCACGCCCGGGGGACGACTATCGATTCGACGGAATCGGGGCGTGACATCATCTGTCAATTCTGGAATACAAGGCAATGGACGAGTCCCTGAATCACGCTCTTCGCCTTGAGCACCAATATTCCCTAGCTGCTGTCGGTACTATGCATACATACAATCGTAAATAGCCTAGCCATGCAGGAGGGAACAATGTGACAAAGCGTCTGAACAATGGGCACCAAGGCGGTTACCAAGGGCGGAATACGGGACCTCGCTATAACAGATGTCGTCGATACGGACACCTAGCCGTCGATTGCGAATTTTTTGAAGGAGGATGCTAAAACTATGGTAAAAGGTGACACTTCACTTCAAATTGCCCGGCCAAGAGATCGAACCCAACGGCGCCTCAGCAGCAGCAACATTGTCCAGGGAACCAGGGATCAGCGCCTCGAGCCCAACAACCCGCGCCACAACATGGTCAAGATCATCGCCCCAATGCCCAAGGCCGCGTCTATGCCATGACTCGAGATGAGGCATTTGCCTCTGATACAGTCGTGACAGGTACACTATGCTTCAATAATAAACTTGCTCATTTACTATTTGATTCGGGTGCTACCCATATTTTTATAGTAGCAGATTTTGTTGATGAACACAAGTTCCCCATGGCACCATTAGGCCTTAATCTTAGCGTTAGCACCCCGTCGGGCACACAAATCCCTATAAACACTATCTGTAGAGACGGCTGCATATGTATAGGTAGGAGAAAATTGACTCTAGATGCGATAGTTCTGGACCTTAAGGACTACGACATCATTCTGGGGATGGATTGGCTCGGCGCTTGCTCGGCCACTATTGATTGTGCAGGAAAGAAGGTCACCTTTCATTTACCGGGGGAGCCTGAGTTCTGCTATTCGTGTGTCAAAGCGTCGATAACCTGCATGGTGATCTCGACAATCTCTGCTCGGCGGATGCTACATTTCGGATGTGAAGGCTACTTGGCATCCGTTCGAGACACGCGACATGATGGTACAAACGCGGATCAAACTGACGTTGTGGCAGAATTTTCAGACGTGTTCCCGGACGAGCTACCCGGCATGCCACCCGATCGATAAATTGTGTTCACCATTGACACCTTTCCCAACACTCGACCAATTTCTAAGGTCCCGTACAGAATGGTCCCTGCAGAATTAAAAGAACTTAAGGTACAATTGCATGAATTAATCGACAAAGGATTCATTCGTCCTAGCGTCTCGCCATGGGGTGCGCCAGTGCTATTTGTCAAGAAGAAAGACGGGTCGATGAGACTCTACATCGACTACTGGAAATTGAATAAAGCCACCGTCTGGAACAAATACCCCTGTCCCGCATCGACGATTTGTTTAATCAGCTCCAAGGTGCCACGATAGTTTCAAAGATTGATTTTCGATCGGGTTATCACCAACTCAAAGTCAAGCCAGAGGACGTGCCGAAGTCTGCCTTCCGTACTCGTTACGGCCACTACGAGTTCTTGGTGATGCCATTCGGCCTGACAAATACTCTTGTCTTCTTCATGGATCTAATGAATCGGATGTTCCGTCCCTTCCTCGATATATTCGTAGTAATCTTTATAGACGATATCCTCGTTTACTCGAAGGATCGAGCGCAACACATATAACATCTGCGGACCGTACTCCAGACCCTCCAAGATAATCAGTTGTTTGTAAAGAGGAGCAAATATGAGTTCTGGCTGAACATCGCATCTTTTCTTCGGCACATCATCTCTGCTGAAGACATTTCAGTTGATCCGAAGAAAGTTGAGACAGTTGTTGATTGGAAATGGCCCGCGTCTGTCAGTGAAATTTAAAGCTTCCTCGGTTTGGCGGGATACTATAGACGCTTCGTGAAAGACTTCGCAAAGATCGCATCACCCTTGACCCGCCCCACCCAAAAGGGAGTCACGTTTGTGTGGTCAGACGACTGTGGAGCTTCATTCTAGGAGCTAAAACAATGGCTCGTATCGGCCCCGATACTCGTTCTTCCGGAAGGGACCGAGGAATTTCAAATCTTCAGCGATGCTTCTGGCCACGGTTTGGGGTGCGTGCTCATACAGCAGGACAATGTGATATCTTTTGCTTCCAGACATCTTAAGCCGCTTGAGAAGAACTATCCCACTCATGACCTAGAATTAGCGACAATTGTATTTGCGTTGAAGCCGTTGCATCACTATCTTTATGGCGTAGCGTACAGAATTTATATGGACCACAAGAGCCTCAAGTATCTCTTCACCCAGAAAGAACTGAATTTGCGGCAGAAGCGATGGCTGGAACTGATTAAAGACTACAACTTGTTGATCGACTATACGCCGGGTAAGAAAAATATTGTGACAAATGCACTGAGTCGGAAGTACATAGCTTCACTATCCGTCAACAGTCGACTGCTGTGTGACTTGGAAGGAATGGGCATAAAACTTCGAGTTCGATTTATATATGGGCGTTCAGCTGACGCAACTGCGGCTAGAACCGAACCTATTGGAGAAAATCAAGTCTGCTCAGAAGGACGATCCCTACCTGGATGCGGAAACTGATATCCACGGGAAAGGCGTCTGACTTTGCAGAGGATGAGTCAGAAGTGTTGCGAATGAAAGGTCGGCTATGTGTTCCGGATGACGCAAAACTTAGAAAGGAGATAATGTCGGAGACGTACTATGCAAAATATTTCTTGCATTCTGGTAGCACCAAGATGTATAAGGACCTCCGCATTGTCTTTTGGTGGTACGACATGAAGAGGGATGTGGCGCTCTTTGTGTCTCAGCGTATGGCCTGTCAGCAAGTTAAAGCTGAGCACCAGCGACCGGGGGAGGGGGAATGCAGAAGCTTTCCATTCCAGAGTGGAAGTGGGATCATATCACTATGGACTTTCTTGTTGGCCTGCCTAAGACACCACGGAGGAACGATGCCGTCTGGGTCATCGTCGATCGATTAACCAAGTTAGCGTACTTCGCTTCCAGCTAGCTTAGAGGGGGTACACGACGTTTTCCATGTATCCCAGCTTCGATGCTATATTCCAGACCCGAGCCATGTAGTGGACTACTCAGAGTTAGAGGTGGGCCCGAGCTTGACCTACGAGGAGCAGCCAATGGAGATCCTTGATCGTAGAGAGAAGCGCTTACGGAACCAGACTATTCCTCTTGTCCGCGTCATGTGGAGGCACCACTCTCCGGAAGAGTCCACATGGGAGCGTGAGGATGAGATGCGTGAGCGATATCCTAGTTTGTTCACTTGAGTGTATTTTGTGTTTCAAATAAATTGAATTCAATAAACAACTTATTAGATTCACTATTTTTGATTTAATTTTAGAATCTGTGGCTACATTCTAATTTCGAGGGCAAAATTTTTTTTAAGGAAAGGAGATTTGTAACTCCACCTCTCAAAATATTTTTATTTTATATGTTTCAAATAAATTCTTTAAATCATTTCTTAAATTAAATTATTTACTTATTATTATTTCATTTTCCTTTCTATCTCATTTCTCAGCCAGTTTAAGTATGCTATAGTTTAAACCTATAGCCCATTTGATAGCCCATCTGTATCCGGCCTGATAAGGCTTAGGACAACCTTCTAATTAATCCCTTGCATTTTCGAAGCCAATTAGATATTTTAGACTTTATTGGGCTTCTAAGCCAGCCCAATTGTAGGGTTCTTTTTGGACTCCTTTTAAATCAAATTCTCCCAGGCCATTCTTCTCTAAGCCAACCCTTTCTATTTAAAACCTGAACTTTAACAGCCATGCAAATTCATTCCTTTCCCTTTAAAATTGTTTTCCCTCTTCTGATTCGTAGGAGCTGTAGGAATAACCACTCCTCCTTCTTATTTGATTTCTTGTGGGAATTCAAATTTTCCTAACCGACTCTGACAAGTCGAGCCATGTGCAACAGCCTTTCCATTTCATTTTTCCCTCCATTTCCTTCCATAACTACCTATTTAAGGATCAACAGTCTTCATTATTCCTCAGCCATCACTTTTTTCTTCCTTCTTCAAACTACAATTCTTTTCCTTGGCGAAGCTTGGTGGCCATGGAGGACTCGGCAAGGGTTACAGTCGGTCATCAAGCTGTGGAGACAGCGTGAGGAAGCTAATTGCCTTGAATTCTAGATCGAGAGCATCATCACGGATCAAGGTGAGATGGAGCGATTTTGAACGCAACTATTCAATTTATTTCTAAATTTTCGTTTAAATCTGAGCCAGGAATATTTGATCTCTTGCTCATAGATCTACCACTCCTGTTGAGTGTTCTTCAACTAATTGCTTGATCGATTCAACCTATTTGTCTTCCTCGAACAACACAGGAGGTGAGGTCATCCAATTTGATGTTGAATTCATGTTGTTCTTTTCTAGATCTACTTTGTGAACCGATCAATTTTGATCATTGGTAATTAATCCTACAGATCGATCTATAGGACTGATGAATCCTTTGATTTATCATTCAGTCTTTTAGAGAAGCTGGTGAGTTTTCGATCTAAGGATTTGAATCTCAATTCGTGAATCATATGATTCAACTGCAATTGAATCTCTTTTAGAATTCTTTGTGTGAAGGATCGACAGATCGTTGCTTCATTGGGATCAGAGTATTGAATCAGTTCTTCCCGTAAGTCCAACTGTTTTTCTAATGATTCCTATTTAAACTCAGAGTTATGATAATTCCCTTCATTTTCATGACTTATGTGTTTGTATTAATATGTGATTAGAATTTGGAATTGTTCTGGTTCGAAAGGTCGTATCCGATCTTCTGAGTTTCCAGTTCCTCTTCAGGACACAACTTCTATCAGGTAACACTCTGTTCTTATTGACAATTGTTGATTCTATAAATAAATCCAGTTAGTATAGTTAAATTAGAACCTGTACTCTAGAATCTGAATTTTCCCTATTCAGGACATCTGAATGTTGAATCAGTGATTCAACATATCTAATTTTCAAGTTTGGACTTAGGGGTGGGGGTTTGTGATTTATTTTCGATTAGTTGAGTTTAGATCGAAATGCAAGTTCAGTTATTTAGTTGTGTTTCACATTTATGGCAGTTGGGATTGGTATCAGCCATTTTGGAATGGTATAATAGTAGCACACTAGGAGACTAAGTGTATCATGAACCTGTGATCCTATAGATAATGTTAATTTCTAATTGTCGAATCTGAACTACAGGTGAACTTTTGATTTAATGTTGAACCTGGGATTGAGGGTGGCTGTAGGATGAACTTGAGAATTTGTGGTTATGGACAATAGCTAACATAGGACCGGTATTTTAAATCCTGTTTATGGACTGAATCATATCAGTCCTAAATCTGAGAAGTCCTGGTATTTATATCAGCTCAAGGACTGACTTTGAACTAATGTTGGGACTAGTGTGTCGATTGGAGGAGCACTAGACAGGTTACAATAGTTTTCCTGAGATTGATTTCCTCAATCCTGAATTGCTTCTTAAGACCATTAGCTAACCAGTATGGAAGAGAAGGCAGGTTAGGTTGTTAGAAATTCCTGACATTTCCATTTGAATGATATATATATAATGATTTACCAAATTAGTTAGATTGCAATTCAGTTCCTATTGAAAACTGAATTATACCAGTCCTTGCAAAACTGGTTACCTTGAATCTAAGATTGTGTTGGGTTTTATGAGTATCTAATACTGTGAATTGATGTATCAGTCACATATTAGAGACTGTTCAATTTAGGACAGTACTTGGATAGCCTTGGGTGATATTTCAGATGGGAAATTTAGGAAGAGAGTGATGTTGGATTGGTGAACGTTTGCTTAGACTAATTTTATGTTTGTTTCTGTAACACCCTGTTTTCTGAAATTGGGGATTTTTGAAAATTTATTATTTTTATTATTTATTAGTGGTATTTTAGTCATGGTATGATTTTATAGTGATTATTAGTGTGATTAAACCATTTCTAAAGTCATGCTAAGTCATGACTTATGACTTTGTGACTTTGTTAGTAAACCTTAGTGTAAACCCTAGTTTCTCTAACCTAGAAGTTGCCATGACCATGAGAGCTTGACCATAGGCTTAGAATATCATTTTAGTGATTTTTAGCCATAGGGGTATTTTGGTAATTTTTAGGAATTTATTTGGAATTTAGTGGGATTAGTGAGATTTTACTATTCATGGACTTTTAGATTAGTGACTTGCTAATCCCTAACCTAATTACCCTAATCCATAGGTTAGCTACTAACCTAGAATGACTAAGAGGATTAGATATTTCATGGTAGTCAAAGCTATATAAATATCTAGATATTTACTTATTGATATTTTGCTTAATTTATGCAAAATATCTTAAAACCCTTTACAAAGTCCTTCTCTTAGCCTAGAAGCAAGACAACCCCCCCCCCCCCACACCCCCATGACAGCCCCTTGCCCCTCTCTCCTATATAGTTAGCACTTAGAATCATTCCCATGGTTTCATGAAAAACCAATTCACAAGAAAAACCTAGAAACCCTTCCACTCATTTAGCCATAACTTCCTCATTTCTCAAGCTTTGAACCTCTAGTTTTCTCCATTAGGTCACCTACAATCTAAGGGAGCCTAGGGAAGTGAGCTACTCAAGTTTCACCAAGGAAGGACAAGTTGGGCTTTGAGGCTAATCACCCTCATTTAGTGAAATTCAAGATCTTGCACACATAGAGGTAAATATATTTAAACCTAGTTATTTTACTGGTTTTTCTTCATTATTGCATGCATATAGTCATATTATAGTTGTGGGTAGGGTTTGGTGATTTTAGGGTTTTGTTTGGTGTCGTGTCGGACACGTATCCTAATTAATTTTCATTGTATTTTACTGTTTTTTTAGCTCACTGTCACATTAATAATACTCACTGTTTTGTAAATCTTTTTAACCAAAAACCTAGCCTAGCTAACCCTAAACCTAACCCTAAAACACTGAGCACGTTTTGAGCTTGTGTCGTGTCCAAAACTGGACACAAAGCTCACTGGACACAACACTGTTAGACACTGTTTTTACACTGTAAAATCCCCTGCTACCACCCCCTTAGTTCTCCCTACACACGACACTAGGACACGAGAAATTTTGTGGACACGAGGGGGCAATGTCTGCGCACATGCCCCCAAAATTTGGTGTCGCCTCGTGTCGTGTCGAGTGAGAAATCTCACTCGCACTGGACACGGGCTGTCAGCGCACACACGCACAGACACCAACTTCGAGTGTCTCGTGTCGCACGGACACGACACGATGACACCTCGTAGTGACACGAGAGTGTAGCCCTATAGTTGGCGTACACGAGGACACGAGCACGAGGTGCATCGTGTCCTGTGTCGCGAGCACGAGATGTGTGCATCGCTGCACGACGCGGTGCAGAACACTGAGTATCAGTCGATTTCCTTCGACTGATACGGAGTTCGTGCCGTGTCCTGAGGACACGTGGACACGAGACAGGCTACCTAAACCCTAGACCAACCCTAGGCGAACCTACCCACACGTGCACGAGACTTCTAGACACGTGTGTCGTGTCCTAGAGCTAAGTGCACGCGTGCACGATACTGTGTGTGTGCGTGTGTATCAGGAATTTACCCGAGTCGTGTTTTTGAGTGTTTGGACACGTGAAAACGTGTCGTGGTGTCGTGTCAGTGTCCTAGGACACTAGTATATGTGCGGGGTGTCGGTTACCAACCTTGGGATACGAGTCTTAGCTCGTTGGGTTGCGTGTATTTCGATTTTCCTCAAATCGGGTGCACTGTGCACTGCCAACTGTTTTGGGTTATTTTCCCAGTTTTTGAATTCCAGTTTTAAACCTAATTTTGATGTGATTAATGCATTGTATATATGTATTTTAGTGTGTATATATGTAGTATATATGTATGTGTGTGTATAGGTGAGGTTTGAGAGTAATTGGTTGTGTGTAGGTATAGTTGTGTGTGTATATACATACGTATGTATATATGTTATGTGTGTGTGTGTTGGGGAGCCAACTTGGTTCCTGATTTCAGGAAACCCCCTGTCCAGACCATTCCCCTCTCTCTCCCTGTCTCTCTTTCTCTCATTCATTCTCTCTCTCTTTCAGTCTCTCTCTTCCCTCTCTCTATATATATATGTATATATGAATAGGTTTTATGTAGATAAATATATATGTATATATTAGGTGTGTGTGTGTGTGTATAGGTTGGGGGCTGGGATTTCCAGTTTCAGGAAAATCTGAAACTCCCCCCCCCCATTCACTGTCCTCTCTCTCTGTCTCTCTCTCTAATTCCCTCTATATATATATATGTATAACATATATATATACATTATATTGTATATAGTTATATATATATTTTGGTATATATAGCTAAGGGTGTATATATGGGTTTATATATATATGTGGAATATATATATGTTTATAGGATAGCTATCTATATATGTATATATATTATGTATACAAGTGAGTACTATATATATATTGGGTATTGTATATATTATAGATATGTATATATATATGTATTATGGCCTATGTATATGTATAGGCATTAGATATATGGGAATATCTATATATATAGATATATATATATATATGTGTATAACTTGTTAAGGTATAGGTTTAGAGGAAACCTATAGCCAATAGCCTATGGCCAAGATTACTAGCCTATGGCTTGGGGCTAACCCTAATGGCCCAAAACCCTACTTATTGACCCTTGTTGACTAAGGGTTGACCAAAGTCAACCTTAGGTCAAACCATGACCTAATTGACCTAAAAATGACTAGTTCAACTAGTCTGACCATGTTTGACTTAATCACCCTATTGACTAGTCTTTGTTTGACCAATACCTTAGTTGGTCGAAGTTTGACCTAGACTTGACCCAGATTGATCATGTTGACTAGTATTTGACTAGTTTGATTAGAATGTTGACCAAGAGTTGATTTTAACCTAGATTTGACTAATCTTGACCTATTTGACCTTGTTTGACTTTATTTGACTTAGCTTGATTTTCTGTGATCTAGTATGACTTCCTGTGACCTAGTTTGACTATTAGAGTTGACTTTTGACCAGATTGACCTAAAAACATGTAGTATGCATTGTACACTTTATTTTTACCATTGTGGATACATTGTGACTTGTATTGCTCTGATTAGGAGCCAGACACCTCTCCTCAGGCAGTATATCCTCTTCAGACATTCAGTTATCAGGCGAGTACATTCTCTGACCGTTTCATACTTGTTCAGGCTTTACTTCTTGCTCTAGATTACTTTACTTGTTGCTGTCACGTTGGTAACACGGATTGGTACTATATGGATCTTTACATGAGATGTTATCCCCCTCGGGAGCATCGGGTACTTCATGTTATGTGTGTTTCACTATCATCATGTACTCCCATGCTTCTATTATTCATGTGCACTCATGTGATCATGTACTCTCATGTTTACTGAGCCCTCATGTATACTATCATGTGCACCCTTTCATGGGCCCCATGTGATATCATGTACAATAACGTAACTTGTATAGATCCTTGTGTATTGATTGGGGAAACGGGGGAGTAGAAGTGGTCATGTGAATAATTCCAAAGTAGTGTAGTCATGTACAAACTCAGTAGTATAGTCATGTATAAATTCTAGCCATTCACATGCCTATCTTGTGCTCTACATCACTAGTCACTACAGTTCTCTATATACAGTAGATATTTCATTACAGCTATCTCTTTTACAGCGTATATTTCCTTTCAGCAGTTCATGTATCTTACTCTATTGCCTGTATCGTATTTCCTAACATGATATGCACTGTGTGAGATGTATTGTGCTCGTTCCCGTCCTGATTGGACCTGTTGAAAATATTACAGAGGATGAGGATGAGGCCCTGGTGTCTACCTATTATGGAGCAGGACTAGATGATACTTGTATTGAGGACCCTCAGCAGGTTCCACCTACAGCTGAGGAGGATGTTCCAGTAGTCTAGACCAGTTTAGTCTAGGCAGTCTTTTCTATATTTACTTTTTGTCTCACATTCTGTGTTGTATTTTGAGATGTGGAGATGTATAGACTCTTAGACTTATTGTATTATGAGTTAACATTTTGGATGTTATGTATCTTAGACACTTAGTCTTATTTCATCTATGCTATGGTTCTCTTTGAGTTACTATCTATCTGTTCTTCGTTCTTCTACCCTAGATGTGATTGAGATTGTTTTCTATTTGTCACCTCCATTCGGAGAGTATAAACTGTACAGGTACCTTATACTGTTAGATGATTTACCTAGGACAGCGTTCTACCGCCGACACTGCGGCGTAGGCTGGACGTACCCACTTCTCGTGCCCTTACTCTAGGGTGCGGGTCGTGACACGTTTTTAGTGGTGGCCCATGCAGGTCGAGTTTATGTAGTGGTATTCGAACTAGAGTATCACTACAGCCTGCGATAGGATTTGAGGAATAGGCTTAGAGAGAGTGGATACTCAATCACTACTAGGATACTTTGAGAGATTCCTGGGATGACCCTTGAGAATCTCATTTGAAATTACGATTTAAACTTTTTTCCCTTGATTGAATTTGATTTTGAAGGATTCACTGTAGAACTTTGAATCCTGGTATTAGTTGATGATTTTGAAAAATTTGTAGTTGTTAATTTTAATTTCTTAGTGTTAGATTAATATCTTTTATTTTTAGGGTACTCAATCACAATTATGAGAAAACTCTTATCTGTTTCTTGCCATCTAATCCTCTTGCTAATTGCCTTTCATTAAAATGAACTGTCCTCTCTATTTTGCATCTTGCTTAAACTCTTTTTACCAATCTACGTGACTGTATCCCAAACCTGACTTACTTGACATTTCCTCAAATCAAGACTTTATTGAGACCTTCTAACCTTGACCCTTGATTGATCGAACCCTAACTATATTCATCTAGTAGCCTATCTATCCCTAGGACTGTGTTCCTAAATTATTTACTAGATTCCTAATTAATTTTATTCATGAGTTAATTTGATCTCTTTAAATTTTGCATCAATTATCACGTCTTGAACTCCCACTTTCTATTCTAGATCATTGGACGTCCTTTACCGTGACTTAGATATTTAGAGTATAAAACTAGCTGTTACCTCCCAACAAACTTCACATATAAAACCTAGACTAGCCTACCTTCATGTAGGTATTCCATGTCCCACTAAAATCCGTCTCCCTGTACTATATTTTACTTGATATGATTTTCTGGTCAAATGGCTAAACTATAACCTCTACCATGATACTAAATTTATTCTTATTTCAATTAGAAATCCACCTTGGTTCAATTCTTTCGACCTGGCATGTGATGGTGTTCTACTTGAATCCTTGAATACTTAACCTTGTACCTTATCTGATTACTTGACCCGTTGGCTAAGAAACTTGGACTATGTAATTCCTTTCATCATTACCACCCTTATATCTTGTGCTGCTAAATTAGCCATAGTTTTGCAAGCTTATCTATTTTCGAGCTTGGTCATGACATATTTTATTGGGTGGCCACCCACTAACATATTGTCTAATCAGAACCGGTACATGATGGTCTGATCAACCTATTGCACTTTGGTTCGCTTTTTTATGTATCAATCTACGTGGATGGACACAGTTAAACTTACCCTAGAATCTTATCCACAACAGCCTTGACAATTCTCCTTGGAATTATTCATCGCCTATGAACCTCGTATTCGTATCCAGTTGAATTAACTTTAATCATGACCTGGATCTTCATCATTGGATGCTCGTGCTCGTACTCGATTTCATTGATTTTCTATCTTGCCCAAGTCTCGATTTATCCTGAAATTGATCAACTTAGATCGTGTCAAAACTAAAATCTATTTGTGATTGTTGTACCTAAATTTTCAATTTTCTTTTTATGGAATGGTAACTTTAATGATTTCTTACTTGTTGATAACCAATTTTCATATAGGATGGTAGACGGCCTATAGCCTTGATGATTGTTGTTCCCTTACCATCCCAATTAGGACACCTTAGATTGCTTGTACGTTTTGATACCATAGGACAGTCTTGATCTAGAATGACTAGTGCACTTAGATGAGACCGCAGACTGTCCTATTTAACCTGTCCCCCTGGTACCACTATTGTATCACAGTTTCTGGTTCAATCAGGCCATAGACCCTTCCCACTCTAAATTATGACCATCGTAGGCACATTACCGTGACTTTTAAATTTGGAGCACAAGACTAGTTATTTTCTCAAAATTGACTTCACATACCTGACCTAGACATGACATACTACACCCATGACCTTAGTGTCCCACTCAGGCATACCATTGTGTGCTTCATTTTCTTAGTACGATTTTCCTGACCCGAGGCTCCATCCTGATTTATCCCATGGAGTTACTTTTGGCTCCGATTTGATTTAAGGACACCCTATGACCTAAAACTACCAACCAATTTTTGGACATGACCCAGTATAGGTCTACTACCCATATTTTGCTTATTGACCTTGTATGTTGCCTAGGTAGTGGCTTCGTCCCTGATTGTTGGAGGTTTGACCTAGAAGGAGTACGACCATCTAAATTTCGAGGACGAAATTATTTTAAGGTGGGTAGACTTGTAACACCCTGTTTTCTGAAATTGGGGATTTTTGAAAATTTATTATTTTTATTATTTATTAGTGGTATTTTAGTCATGGTATGATTTTATAGTGATTATTAGTGTGATTAAACCATTTCTAAAGTCATGCTAAGTCATGACTTATGACTTTGTGACTTTGTTAGTAAACCTTAGTGTAAACCCTAGTTTCTCTAACCTAGAAGTTGCCATGACCATGAGAGCTTGACCATAGGCTTAGAATATCATTTTAGTGATTTTTAGCCATAGGGGTATTTTGGTAATTTTTAGGAATTTATTTGGAATTTAGTGGGATTAGTGAGATTTTACTATTCATGGACTTTTAGATTAGTGACTTGCTAATCCCTAACCTAATTACCCTAATCCATAGGTTAGCTACTAACCTAGAATGACTAAGAGGATTAGATATTTCATGGTAGTCAAAGCTATATAAATATCTAGATATTTACTTATTGATATTTTGCTTAATTTATGCAAAATATCTTAAAACCCTTTACAAAGTCCTTCTCTTAGCCTAGAAGCAAGACAACCCCCCCCCCCCACACCCCCATGACAGCCCCTTGCCCCTCTCTCCTATATAGTTAGCACTTAGAATCATTCCCATGGTTTCATGAAAAACCAATTCACAAGAAAAACCTAGAAACCCTTCCACTCATTTAGCCATAACTTCCTCATTTCTCAAGCTTTGAACCTCTAGTTTTCTCCATTAGGTCACCTACAATCTAAGGGAGCCTAGGGAAGTGAGCTACTCAAGTTTCACCAAGGAAGGACAAGTTGGGCTTTGAGGCTAATCACCCTCATTTAGTGAAATTCAAGATCTTGCACACATAGAGGTAAATATATTTAAACCTAGTTATTTTACTGGTTTTTCTTCATTATTGCATGCATATAGTCATATTATAGTTGTGGGTAGGGTTTGGTGATTTTAGGGTTTTGTTTGGTGTCGTGTCGGACACGTATCCTAATTAATTTTCATTGTATTTTACTGTTTTTTTAGCTCACTGTCACATTAATAATACTCACTGTTTTGTAAATCTTTTTAACCAAAAACCTAGCCTAGCTAACCCTAAACCTAACCCTAAAACACTGAGCACGTTTTGAGCTTGTGTCGTGTCCAAAACTGGACACAAAGCTCACTGGACACAACACTGTTAGACACTGTTTTTACACTGTAAAATCCCCTGCTACCACCCCCTTAGTTCTCCCTACACACGACACTAGGACACGAGAAATTTTGTGGACACGAGGGGGCAATGTCTGCGCACATGCCCCCAAAATTTGGTGTCGCCTCGTGTCGTGTCGAGTGAGAAATCTCACTCGCACTGGACACGGGCTGTCAGCGCACACACGCACAGACACCAACTTCGAGTGTCTCGTGTCGCACGGACACGACACGATGACACCTCGTAGTGACACGAGAGTGTAGCCCTATAGTTGGCGTACACGAGGACACGAGCACGAGGTGCGTCGTGTCCTGTGTCGCGAGCACGAGATGTGTGCATCGCTGCACGACGCGGTGCAGAACACTGAGTATCAGTCGATTTCCTTCGACTGATACGGAGTTCGTGCCGTGTCCTGAGGACACGTGGACACGAGACAGGCTACCTAAACCCTAGACCAACCCTAGGCGAACCTACCCACACGTGCACGAGACTTCTAGACACGTGTGTCGTGTCCTAGAGCTAAGTGCACGCGTGCACGATACTGTGTGTGTGCGTGTGTATCAGGAATTTACCCGAGTCGTGTTTTTGAGTGTTTGGACACGTGAAAACGTGTCGTGGTGTCGTGTCAGTGTCCTAGGACACTAGTATATGTGCGGGGTGTCGGTTACCAACCTTGGGATACGAGTCTTAGCTCGTTGGGTTGCGTGTATTTCGATTTTCCTCAAATCGGGTGCACTGTGCACTGCCAACTGTTTTGGGTTATTTTCCCAGTTTTTGAATTCCAGTTTTAAACCTAATTTTGATGTGATTAATGCATTGTATATATGTATTTTAGTGTGTATATATGTAGTATATATGTATGTGTGTGTATAGGTGAGGTTTGAGAGTAATTGGTTGTGTGTAGGTATAGTTGTGTGTGTATATACATACGTATGTATATATGTTATGTGTGTGTGTGTTGGGGAGCCAACTTGGTTCCTGATTTCAGGAAACCCCCTGTCCAGACCATTCCCCTCTCTCTCCCTGTCTCTCTTTCTCTCATTCATTCTCTCTCTCTTTCAGTCTCTCTCTTCCCTCTCTCTATATATATATGTATATATGAATAGGTTTTATGTAGATAAATATATATGTATATATTAGGTGTGTGTGTGTGTGTGTATAGGTTGGGGGCTGGGATTTCCAGTTTCAGGAAAATCTGAAACTCCCCCCCCCCCATTCACTGTCCTCTCTCTCTGTCTCTCTCTCTAATTCCCTCTATATATATATATGTATAACATATATATATACATTATATTGTATATAGTTATATATATATTTTGGTATATATAGCTAAGGGTGTATATATGGGTTTATATATATATGTGGAATATATATATGTTTATAGGATAGCTATCTATATATGTATATATATTATGTATACAAGTGAGTACTATATATATATTGGGTATTGTATATATTATAGATATGTATATATATATGTATTATGGCCTATGTATATGTATAGGCATTAGATATATGGGAATATCTATATATATATAGATATATATATATATATGTGTATAACTTGTTAAGGTATAGGTTTAGAGGAAACCTATAGCCAATAGCCTATGGCCAAGATTACTAGCCTATGGCTTGGGGCTAACCCTAATGGCCCAAAACCCTACTTATTGACCCTTGTTGACTAAGGGTTGACCAAAGTCAACCTTAGGTCAAACCATGACCTAATTGACCTAAAAATGACTAGTTCAACTAGTCTGACCATGTTTGACTTAATCACCCTATTGACTAGTCTTTGTTTGACCAATACCTTAGTTGGTCGAAGTTTGACCTAGACTTGACCCAGATTGATCATGTTGACTAGTATTTGACTAGTTTGATTAGAATGTTGACCAAGAGTTGATTTTAACCTAGATTTGACTAATCTTGACCTATTTGACCTTGTTTGACTTTATTTGACTTAGCTTGATTTTCTGTGATCTAGTATGACTTCCTGTGACCTAGTTTGACTATTAGAGTTGACTTTTGACCAGATTGACCTAAAAACATGTAGTATGCATTGTACACTTTATTTTTACCATTGTGGATACATTGTGACTTGTATTGCTCTGATTAGGAGCCAGACACCTCTCCTCAGGCAGTATATCCTCTTCAGACATTCAGTTATCAGGCGAGTACATTCTCTGACCGTTTCATACTTGTTCAGGCTTTACTTCTTGCTCTAGATTACTTTACTTGTTGCTGTCACGTTGGTAACACGGATTGGTACTATATGGATCTTTACATGAGATGTTATCCCCCTCGGGAGCATCGGGTACTTCATGTTATGTGTGTTTCACTATCATCATGTACTCCCATGCTTCTATTATTCATGTGCACTCATGTGATCATGTACTCTCATGTTTACTGAGCCCTCATGTATACTATCATGTGCACCCTTTCATGGGCCCCATGTGATATCATGTACAATAACGTAACTTGTATAGATCCTTGTGTATTGATTGGGGAAACGGGGGAGTAGAAGTGGTCATGTGAATAATTCCAAAGTAGTGTAGTCATGTACAAACTCAGTAGTATAGTCATGTATAAATTCTAGCCATTCACATGCCTATCTTGTGCTCTACATCACTAGTCACTACAGTTCTCTATATACAGTAGATATTTCATTACAGCTATCTCTTTTACAGCGTATATTTCCTTTCAGCAGTTCATGTATCTTACTCTATTGCCTGTATCGTATTTCCTAACATGATATGCACTGTGTGAGATGTATTGTGCTCGTTCCCGTCCTGATTGGACCTGTTGAAAATATTACAGAGGATGAGGATGAGGCCCTGGTGTCTACCTATTATGGAGCAGGACTAGATGATACTTGTATTGAGGACCCTCAGCAGGTTCCACCTACAGCTGAGGAGGATGTTCCAGTAGTCTAGACCAGTTTAGTCTAGGCAGTCTTTTCTATATTTACTTTTTGTCTCACATTCTGTGTTGTATTTTGAGATGTGGAGATGTATAGACTCTTAGACTTATTGTATTATGAGTTAACATTTTGGATGTTATGTATCTTAGACACTTAGTCTTATTTCATCTATGCTATGGTTCTCTTTGAGTTACTATCTATCTGTTCTTCGTTCTTCTACCCTAGATGTGATTGAGATTGTTTTCTATTTGTCACCTCCATTCGGAGAGTATAAACTGTACAGGTACCTTATACTGTTAGATGATTTACCTAGGACAGCGTTCTACCGCCGACACTGCGGCGTAGGCTGGACGTACCCACTTCTCGTGCCCTTACTCTAGGGTGCGGGTCGTGACAGTTTCAATATCTCATTAGGTGAGTTGTGATAGTCTTGGTACAGGAATGAACCATAGGAACTGACCTACATCTGTACTTGATGTTCTCTAGTATTTTTGAAGCTTGAATGTTTCTTCATTTTGAATGGAAACTATTGAGTAGTACCAGTACTGAGAATAGGCTGGGAATATGTGTCCTGGTTTGGACTGAAGATATCAGTCCCACCTTAGAGACTGAATGGACATTGAGGACTGAACTGTAATGAGTTAGTGTTCTTAGAATTACCTTAGGATATCTCGATTTAGATACTCTGTTGGAATTAACCAAGTACTACCAATGATATTTTTCCTAATAGCTGTTGGTGTTTTTGGATAGGCAATCTCATTGGAAGCTTGAACCCAATTCCTGTTCTATTTTGGACGCCTACTGAGCATGGAAATTAGTTAGAATAATGATTGACAGGTTAGGAATACATGGTATAGGACTGATAATCAGTTTACTTTGGAATGGTTGTACCAGTCCTACTAAGGACTAGTTTTCATTAGGACCTAGGTTTGGTTTGAGACTGAATGATCTCAGTCTAAACCAAATTATTGACAGCCCTGTTCAGGAGACTGGAAGTAAAATATAACCTAGTTTGGTCTATGCAGTAGAGTAGGCTGTCCCAGTAATGTTAAGCCTGATCCCCACAACTGTACTCTACATGATTAGAACATGAAAGCATTAAATTATAGAGGAGATTAGTGTAAACCCTGTCACCTGTAATGTGAAGTCCCCTTCTTTAGAACTAGCTAATTACTCAACTAGTGCTAAGTTAATTATAAGACTTCATTTTAAACCAAATGAATACTAGTTCATATTTTTCCCTTATCAAGTCTATCAATTCTTAGGAAGTTAACTAAGTAACTGTAATGAATAAGAGTGAGAGTATTTTAGAAATTAGTTAACTAGATTCGTAGGAATTTGTATCAATATACCTTTTAATTAACTCAAGTGTAATCATAACAGGAGGATTCCCAGCTTTACTACCCTTTCTCGATCACCCGGAGCCAGGCAAGTATACTCCTCGAATTTGTTCATTTTTCATGTCTTGCATGTTCATCCCTGTATCTCCTTGATTGATACGATATATCACGGTATTGTCTGATTTCATGTTTCATGTGTTACTTGTGTCTGGGAGAGGAAATACTATAGATATGTGATCAAATCCTGTTACTACTCATGTGAATAGCTTGGGTCCCGCATCGTGCACGCGGGACCAAAGCCGTACATTTCATGTTCATTGCATCTACCCAAGCCGATCACAATCTAGAAGTATTTCAATATTGCACATGTCAGGATTCAGGTTGTATTTCAGGATTCATGGTTGTATTTCATGTTCAGGTTGTATTTCATGATTCAGGTTGTACTTCATGTTCATGTTGTATTTCATGTTCAGGACTCATACCATGTTCCCTATTTTACTTTCAATATTTCCTGCTCAGTTTCATGTCTTGTCTCATTTTCTGTACTTATATATATTTCCTGTTTCTTGATTCATACCATGATGTTCATGTTCATTTCCTTGGATATACTTAGCTCCGCTCCTGACTAGGATATGTTGCAAGTGAGTTGGAGGCTCTGTGTGACACCTACTATGGCGAGGAGCCAATTGATGCAGGAGAGCTAGCTAGTGCTGCTCTTAACTTAGAGGTTGCAGAAGCCTGGAGCTTACCTTAGTTTTCCATATTATTTCCTTGTATTGAGACTAGTAGACTTACTTTCATTTACTAGAATGTAATAGAATTCTGAGACTTGTACTTTTTTCTGGAATACATTTATATATGCTGTGTTTTCATACTTGTCTTGATATCTGGTTAGTTTTCCCTAGATTGGTACAACTTACTTTGTCGTGTCTAACGTCAAAGACTGGGCGTGTCCGACTCGTGTTCGATTATTCGGGAGCGGGTCGTGACAATGTGATAGACTTTGGTCAGCTGAATCTGTAGGCAGACTTATCGTATGTTGAAGAGCCTGTGCAAATCGTGAAGCACAAGGATAAACTACTGCAAAATCGTGCCATCCCTCTCGTTCGTGTACTCTGGAAGAACCATGTGGTCGAAGAGTCGACCTGGGAACTGGAGTCGGAGATAAGGGAAAAGTTCCCTTATCTATTTTTCCTAGCAGTAGGTTCTTTTCTTAAGTTTCGAGGACAAAACTTTTTCTTAGTTGGTTATGGTGTAGTGTCCCGTCCCTACATCGTGCCCCGTTCTCCATCCACGGGGTACACGAGAAAGGAATAATGTCGCTATCGTTTCGGTCGGGTCCGATAGGTCAGGATCGATCGAATCGGTCGAACGAAAATGATTGAGTTAAGATCATTTTCTCGTTATGGAAAGACTTCTTCGGAATCAAGTCCCATATGTAGCGGGTTGCGCCTCGAGGATAGACTCTGCGGCTGAGTCTAGAGAGACCTCCCGTTGCTCTATTTTTCATGCCGCACTTGTTTTGGTTTTGTCTTTGGTTTTATGAATGCGTTTTCGTGAATGTTTTCATGACTTGCGTTTCGAACTCACATTTATTTTTCGAACTCCTTGAATAATACAGTGTTCTAATTAGTTGGTTGTACGATTTCAGGTAATCGCGTAGGTGACGTCTAGCCACTACAAGGATAGAGGTTTTAGGTCACAAAATCTGAGACGACCAAAAAAATTTAGTTGCCCAAACTAATCTTTAGTGACTAAAAAATTACTCTTGTCGTCTAAAGTCCACCGAATTAACAAAAATAATTGTGAACTCTCTAGCAACTATTAGTTAGTTTGGTCGACCAAAAAATTCTTTGCAAGAGAAAACTAAGGCGACTAGACAAAAATATTTTCGCCTAAAGTAGAGGAAAAATACTAAATTTAAGACGACTAAACAAAATATTCTCGCTTAAAGTAAGGGCTTTTCGCGAGAATAATAAATTTAAGATGACTTAAAAATATTCTCGTCTAAAGCAAAGGAGAATATTAAATTTAAGACGCAACTTATGAGAAGCTAGGAGCCTGTTCGAAGAATGGATATAGTAGAAGACCATCATCAGCCATTGCCAAGTGTGACTACTGTCAGTTGCTTATTGACCATTATGTATTTGATTTTAGTCCCCACTAATTTATTTCCTTAGTTTTTGTTTAAACAGAAGGGGAATCATTTCAAGAGCTAACAGTCTCCGCATCTGCTATATAACTTCTTTAATCATCGACCCCACTGCATTTTTTCAAGTGCTAAAGTGCTCTCTTTGCAAGTCATATCTACAAAATTCAATTCATGCATCTCCACGGTTTTACTTTGTTCAGGTTTTGGTTTTAGTTTTTAGTATTAATCGAAACCATGAACAGTTTGATTCTTTGCATGTGTTTATTATTATTCTAGAACTTAAATATTATTTATATATATAAATATTGTTTGAAAATCTTGGATAAGTTAGGAAGTGTCTCAAATATGTATCCTAGGAGTATTTGAAGTTGGGGGTCATCAAAACGGCCGAGAACTAGAAGGAAGCAGAAGTAGACTCGTTCACGAACCTATGTGACCAATTCTTATTCAGTTTATTCACTTGGGGACTAGAGGCTTTGCTTACTTACTTGGTTTCTTACTGCCTTCAAATTTAGTTAGCACTTGTTCTTGTATGGAGTTGGATTAATAACTGTCCATGCGATGCTTAGTAAGATGTGTTGTTTAGTCCAAGTCATATAAAGCTAATGATGGCAAGTTATGCCCTGAACAAGCTAAATAGGAAAATCAACTTATAAATGTGTTGACATCTTATTGACTATGTCTAGTACTCTACAGTCTAAAATACAATCCTAATTATTTTGTTTTAACCTCAATAATGTCTTTCAATATGCAGGAGTAACACAAACCATGAACATTATCAACCTATGCATCTTTATCTGAGGGATCCTGCCATTCCTGAACTTGTAAACTTGGCACCATATGTTGGACCAGAGTCGCGCTACTGTCTTGCTCGTATCTATGAGTAAGTTTTTTTGTTATCATTTGATTAATAGTTTATGAAGTTGTTTTTCCAGAATTTGTTAAGTTGAAAGGTAAGGTTTCACGAAGTTGTTTGTTCTTTTCTATGGACCAGAGTTAGGTATGTTCCTGATGAAAAGCATGGGTTGAAGCTCCATATCAATGCTCAAAATTGCCTTCATTGTAAGGTACTTTATAGTCATCCTTTTTTTAATCTTTCTTTATCTCAAATCATCTTATCCAGGTTATCAAATCTTAAATACCTGGACCGATCTAAATCGTATCCATACTCCAAGAAAAATTTGTTTAAGTGTAATATTGCTAGGTGAGCATGAAGAGCAACATAAATCATGTTCAGCACAAGCACCAACCACCAAACCACAAGCCTAACATACACAACCACCACCATAAACCTACACATCTATCCAGCACAGTAAAATCTGTATTGGTATGTTGAATCCTATCTTGCATGAAATAAAAATTATTTTTGTGAGACTTCTAAAGTTTAAACGTATAAATTTATTTTTTTGCCACTAGAAATGAAAATAGACGATGGTAGGAGCGGATAAGTCCCTAGATATTAAAATGACTTTTATTATAATGCATTCAAACTTTGTTTGTTTAAAGCATTATTGCATATTCTTACTAGCATTACCATGTTTTTCTCTCTCAGGAATACACCTCAAATATAGTAAGTACCATTTCGAAACGTTATACATTAGGAATTGTATTCAATACGTATTTTACAATACGATTCTTTGTTTCATAATCTAATTTGGATAGATAATTATCTTCCATCTTGACCATCTTCATCTCAGCTATATGGTCTACACCCTCTATTCACTAATTTACCATATCTATGAATCACCCAGACTGAAATTTTGCAGCAAAGACATGTCTGAGTTGCTTTTTCCATTCATCGTACGAAAATTCACTCTCTTTTGAAATTATGCAGAACATTCTCTAGTCTTCTGAACCATACAAGCATCCTTGAACAATCATATTCCTGACATTCTCCCTTAAATATTTATAATGCCCACTTATTTCCCTTGACGACGGCAAAAATAAGGTGAAGTGTTGAACTGCTGATATTTCTTGGGAGTTCACTTATTCATGCTGCATCAACATATTGCTATCAATATAATAATCTTTTCAACTAGATTGCCTTCTTACTGCTAATTTACATGATTGTTAGTGTTCATGGTCATTTGGAAATGTACTTGGATATAGGAAGAAAATACAAATTTAAGAGGGGTATGGTACTTTACGTAATGTCTCAAGAATTTTAGTCGTTACGTGGTTGCAGCTGCTGATAGAATGATAGCAAAATTCAGTCAGAAAATTGGTCATTAGTTGCATCCTTCAGGGATAATATGATGCTTAGTTTCATTTGCTCGTAAGGCTTTTTGCATATTAGTTGTTTGTTATTTTGAGTACACGTCTCTACGTAACTGCATTCTAAATCTCTTTTCATTCGATGTTTTTGTACTGATTATTTGGTTTTATAGCTACATGGAATCAGATCCTGTAAAAATTGCTGCTGAGGGTGTTGAGAGGTTCAAATAAGAAAACTGTGATCTAATTATCGTTGATACAAGTGGGCGACATAAGCAGGAAGCTGCCCTCTTCGAGGAGACGCGTCAATTGGCCGAAGCAACGATATAAATACTGAACTGTAACTATATTCGTCATACTATCTTGATAGACAAATTTTTAAATGCCCTAGTTCTGATGCTGCAGAAACCCGATTCTATGATATTTCATTGTCAGTAGTATTGGACAAGCTGCCTTTGATCAAGCACAGGCCTTTAAACAAAATGTATCTGTTGGAGCTGTGATTGTGACAGAGATGGATGGTCATGCAAAAGGAGGAGGTGCTCTTAGTGCATAAGTTCCCATATTATAGTTTGGTATAAATTGGTCTTAATAACTGCATCATTTAATCTTTGTGGCATGCACCAATTCTGCATTAGTCTTTAATGTTATTCACGGATTCGTCATTACTACCTTTCTTTTCTTGAATTTTGATTTGGTCATGACACTAAAGTTTAGATGATCATGGTACGTAGGTAGCAAGCCCTTGCTGGATGCTGATGCAGAAAAGGCAATAGTTCTGTATAAGGTACATATTGTAGACATCATTTTGTGAACAAACATGATGTGTCATTCTGAACATGAATTAACTTGATAAAATGACAGCCTGGGTCGTAGCCAATTCCTCCAGATGCAAATGACTCTACTACACAAGAGGAGAATTCAAAGTATGTTCAAGTGAAATACTTATGAAATGTTGCCATTCCTATTTATTGCACTTTATATGCTATTAGATTTAAAATGACACCTAGGAACTTAGGAGCAAAGCAGTAAGGCAAAGTCAACATTTCAATAGAGGCAAACCAGAGTTTACATTCTAGTCACTGCTATACTATCTGTACATAATGACACATTAGGATTAAGTTGCACGGGATGAGTTTTACCACTATGTACCACCTATTCACTGGCAGCAATGCGAACAGATGTTAATCCAAACCAAGATACTTTTCAATTGTCAATCCAATATATTGCATTCCTTTGCGTTGTTACTTTTTTTCCCTCCGCTAGTAACTATTTTTAATGTATATTTTCCTTTGCAGAATTCAGCTTTTGAGAGTTCTTGAAACTCGTATGCTTGTATTGGAGAAAGAACAGGGAATGGCCTTTGCATGTGCAACTGCAGCTAAATTTGACATGGATCACATGGCAAATTTGATATCATTTTTTGAGAGTTTTGGTGCCTCACGTTTGAAGTAAGCTGAATATCTTGGTTAGTAAACTACATCAAACGAATTCCTGAAGACAATGAGACTTTGTGATGCAACAACTACAATTACTTGTTTCCGGATTCTCAATTCCTGAACCAACTCCTTTATCTCATGAAGACAATGAAGATGAAGATGATGAAGATGGTGATGAGAGTGACCACAACCCATCTCTTAGATTAGATTTTCTATGGTTGTAGTTTACTAAATATTTTTGTTGACAAATTAGTCTATTTTTTGGATTATATTTGATTTTGTGTAATTTAATTTTATTTACCTAGAATAAAATTGCATGGTACCTGATACGACTAATTAAATGTGTAGTTTCCATAGACTATTTTGTAGGACTAGTTGTCTTAGATATGGCACGCACATTTTGCTACTATGCAAAACTTTTTACCTCAAAATACTCGTTTCGAAAGATTAAGTAAGGTGACTATACAATCAATAATAGTCGCTTCAGACTAACTTTTGTGGTTAATAATAGTCTCCATATACTACTTATTACTACCAATTGTAGTCATCACAGAGTGTCTTAGGCGACCAATGATAGTTGCTATAAACTATCTTTGGCGGTTAATAGTAGTCTCCACACGCTACATATTGCGACCAATCATAATCGCTACAAAGTGTCTTAGGCAACCAACGATAGTTTCCACATACTACCTTTGGCGTTTATTAGTAGTCTCCATACACTATCTACTGCGGCCAATCAAAGTCGCTATAAAGTATCTTAGGCGATCAATGATAGTTGCCACAGACTATCTATGACAGTTAATAGTAGTTTCCACATACTACCTATTGCGACCAATTATAGTCGCCATGGAGTGTCTTAGGCAACCAACGATAGTCACCACATACTACCTTTGGCGGTCAATAGTAGTCGTCACACACTATCTATTGCGACCAATCATAGTCGCCACAAATTGCCTTAGGTGAATAATTATAGTCGTCATAGACTACCTTTGTCACGACCCGATCCCAAGTTAATGGGTCGAACCGGACCATGCCCAGCCTGCACCGTGGTGAGACGGCGGCAGTAAGCTGTTCCATTGCAGGTATTCACAACAACACAAATACATTTGTCACAACTGTTATATTCGGAAATTTAAAACTTTATTGAATAAAATATTTAGAAATACATCTGGAAGGGAAATGCTGAAATAAAACTACAAACTCCAAATAAAAGAAAATGCAGAAAAGAAACTATCTAAGCATCAGGTTCAGCAGTCCCAGGATCAGCGTCCTCCAAAGACGGCTCCGGTACCGTCGCAGGGTAGAGGACCGGTTCATAATAGCTATTATAATATAGCTCGTCATCCTCAGTATTACCTAAAATATTGTCTCCAGTCAGGAGGAAGCAAGAACAAAATATGCATCTCATAATTTAAATATTAATTGAAAAGTGCAGGGTAAACAGTTTGAAATAATGATTTTCAGCAGTTAAAACAGTTCAGTGTGATTTGAATATGCAAACGTCTATGACCGGCTTGGGTTAATCAGTAGTATCCTAGCGATACGATATGGCTTATCCCCGTGTGTGAGAGGGGTAAGCTAACACAGTCAGTTCAGTAGGGGCTTTGGTCATAAACGTTTATACTATTCCCCCAGTCCCAGATTCAGTAACAGTAACAGTCGGTAGAGTTCCGTGCCATCAGTGTGGTTTAACATGCATCTTAACTTTACTAAATAAAATACAGGAATACACAAATCGTAACTTGCCTTGTATTAGATTGACTGGAAAGACGAGTCGGTACCGAGAAAGAACGTCAGTTGTAACTTCGAGTTCCTACAGTTGAGAACTCGACTTAGAACCTTGAATAACCAGGCTAAGTGTACTAGTTGTAATCTCTAGTAGTAAGTCCTAGTCAGGTTTTAAGTTGTATTAAACTACAGCTAACGGTTACGTCGCAACTACGTGCGTTGATTAAACCGGTTAATTGATTTATTTGGAAATACACGAGAATCGATTACAATTTGGAAAACTTTGTGTTTTCTAATATATTTATAAAAATACAACTTCTTTTAGTGATAAACCGTGAATTAATAATATTTTATTCATTTTAACAAATTCATAATTAAACGGTAAATTACGTTCTAACCTACGATTATACGACGAATCAAAACCACCCAAATCACATCCACCCGAAAAGAGGAATAAAATAAAACTACGCTACACAATACATTGGCACATTTAATGGTCCTAGGGTGGGCTTATGCCCGGTACAATTTTCTTTTACATTAAATAAGAGAAAATGACTGAAATAAATAATTAAAGTGCAGGAATTTAAATATCTAATATAAATAGCCTAGATATAAAAAAAATAATTAAAATGAAACTAAGAGTCTCAGACTCGGTCCATTCCTCAAAGTTCGGCTAATACCACAACGTCCGGTCGGACCGGTGCGTTTGCATTTCGCCGGGCCCACAGACCGGTACGGTCGTCGCCCGAAAATCAGTTTAGAAATTCATTTTCGAAAGCCAGTTTTGAAATCAATAAAATATAGTTTTTGTAAAAAAAATTGGGCAGCACTTCCTCTATTTCGGGACAAACCCAAAACTGGGAAATGCGCCACGAAAAAACCTGCAAATATTTCCAACCCAAATAATCCACAGAATATCCACCAAAATAATCCTAAGCCACAGAAAATAATTCCCAATCCACCGAATTTCCCGAAATGTCCGGGAATCCCATAATCCAACCAATTCACACCAAACCAGCAAATAAAACACAGGGAAAAATCTAACGCAGCTAATCGAAAATATACGCAGCTAACCGGATTTCCCAAAGGGAAACCGGGGACCGATTCTCATCATGGACTCTACGGGGGACGAACTACTGTGATTACCAAGAAATTACCAAATTCCGTTGGCGGGGAGCCGCGGGAAAAACTCGAGAAAAAACCGAAACGAAGTTCGGACAGCAGGTCGCAGATCCCGGACAGCGGGAGAGGGCTCGCGAGCAGATCTGGCTCGCGGGAAAGCGGCAGCAGCTCGCCGGAAGGGCGCGCTGACGCGGGGGTGCTGGACCTTGCCGGAAGGGCGCGGCCAAGGGGATCGGTGCACGGACAGCGGCGCGCTCGCGAGGAGCTGTCGGCCGAGGAGGGCGCGCTCGCGGACGGGGCTCGGGGATCGCAGCGGGGAGGAGCTCCGCCGGGGGCGCTGTGAGGGGGTCGACCGCCGGAAGAGGGGGCGCGGCTGCGGGCGCTGGAGGGCGGCGGAGCACGCGGAGGAGGTCGCGGAGAAGCCGCACGGGGATCGGCGGAGGGCTTGGGGTTTCTCCAAGAAGTGAAGTTCTCGAGAGAGAGAGAGAGAGAGTTTTGGTTCTGAGAGTTCTCTCCACAGAGAGAAATCAGAGAGTGGGAGAGAGAGATTTGTGTGAAGAGAGAGTAAATTGAGTGGAGAGATTGGTTGTTCTGCTAGAAGTACGGGAAAGAGGTGGGGAGAGTGGGATTAAAGTAGAGGAGTGGGTTCATGATGAGTGGTGGGGAAAAAAGTTGGGGTAGTTGTTTACCAATTCTCACGTGAAAGAAACGCTGGTCCTTCGGGACCAGTTCTCATACATTTTATTATTATTATTATTTTTTTTTCTTCTTAACAATTACTAACCAAATCAAAAGTCAGATTTAAGAAAGAGAGAAAAGGGTTGGGCTCAGGCTCGAACTCGGGTCTGGGTCGAAACATTCAAAAGTCCCAGTTGTTTATAATTTTCAAAATCCTTTTCACCCAAGAATAATTAATAATAATATTAATAATAATAATTTTGAAAACGTTTTTATTTCCAATACAAAAATTCTATTCAAATAAAATTACAAAAAACTGGGTTTCACAATCTTCCCTCCTTAGAAAATTTCGTCCTCGAAATTTAAAGGGAGGGTAGGAGAAACAAACAGCTACGGGTACTACGCCCATAACTCAGGTCCAACAATAAGAATTTTCAAGGCAGTCGTGGATGAGACGGTTTAGGGACAAGTTTTTATTTATGATATTATCCACGCAGAAAAATACAAAAGCGAACCAAAGTACACGAGGTTGATCAGACCATCATGCACCGGTCCTGATTAGACAATATATTAGTGGGTGCACCCAATAAAATATCGTCATGATCAAGCTTGATAAAGAGATAGCTTGCAAAACTAGGCTAACTTCGTCAGCATCAGTCAAGTTTAGAACGAAAAGATAAGAAAATAAATGATGGCTCGAATTCTGATCTTCTTCTTACCTCTGACTAGGCTTGCAAATGGTTCCTCTGGCACTGAAAGGTTAAGTCCAAACTTGAGCTCTGAATTATCCAAAATGTGACTCGGATCCGAAATGTAGCATCTGAGCTGTGACGTAGAAGACGTTGCACACTCTCAAGATTAGCTGGTAGAGCTAACTGGTACGCTACTTCCAACATGTCTTAAACTTCAAATGGCCTGATGCTCCTGGCCTCAATTTCTAGCTCCATCAAAACTGATTGTTCCTCTGGTAGGAGAAACTGCACCAAATGCAATTTGGTCTCCCCAAGACCTACCAAATTCCGAGACGTAAAATCTCGATACATCTTCAAGCGTCTGGATTGACCTCTCTGATTGCTCGTCCCGCGGTACTCCATGAATCCGGTAGATGTGCTTCCCGTACAATGCTGCCTACTTCTTAGTGGATAAACCAACTTTGAAAGAAAAATAAAGTGTGTTGACTTAGTCAGTCGGTTTATTATAATCCAATTGGTGCCCTTCCCTCCTTGGGAACAAGACAATCCTTACTCAAAGTTCATTGTTATATGCTTCTACTTCCACTCCAATTTGTCCAGCGGCTCCAACAAACTTGTTGTCCTCTTGCTAAATTCTTCATGTTGACAAATTCACATCTAATCCCATACCTGGAATTTGTCCTCCTTTATTCCATAACACCAATCAATGGAGGCATATAACGATACATCTTATTATCTTCTGAATTTATAGAATACTGCGACTAGTGCATTTCTTTCATCAACTCGTTCCTCCGTTTGTCAGCCGATACGCAAAGTCTCGCACCATTCTTCAGAGTTCCAATGGTGATTAATTTAGAAACCCTCAAGTGTTCCTGCCAACACTTGATCTCTAAGCCTGCAAGGTGCCTCATTTGAAACTACGTTCTCTTGATTTTTTTTTTGTCCCTCAGCCTCGAACTTCATCAATACTGAATCAGCATCCAGCTCCATCCTTCTATCTCCAGGTAGTATAACCTCCAGTCCAAACTTCTCGATGTCTTCTAGCAGGTGCTAGTCCTTGGTTAAGAACTGCGCCATCAATATCGACCAAGTGCATCAGCGACCACATTAGCCTTACCTGAATGGTACTGCAGGTTGATGTCGAAATTCTTCATCTGCTTCTGCCAGATTCCTAGTCTAACATTCAGCCCTTTCTGAGTGAAGACATATTTCAGACTTTTGTAGTCCGTATATATTTCACTCCCTTTCCATAAAAATCATGCTTCCATAGCTTCAAAGTAAAGATAATTGCAGCAAATTTCAAATTAGGCGTGGGATGATTCTTTTCATGAGTCTGTAGTTGCCTACATGTGTAAGCGATTACTTTTCCATGTTGTTGAAGAACGCAACCCAGTCCTTTTCCAGAGGAATTACTGTAAATTGAGAACCCACCGGTTCCTGCGGGTAGCGCAAGGATTGGTGTAGTGGTAAGTCTCTTCTTCAGCTCCTCAATGTCGACTGGCAAACTTCTCGTTCAGATGAACTCTTCATTCTTCCAAGTGAGCTTCGTCGTCGGCTCAGCAATCTTGGCGAAATCCTTCACGAACTTCTGATAGTAGCCGGCCAAGTTCAAGAATCTTCCGATTTAAACTTGGGGTATACCACTCTTCAACAACAGCTATCTTCCATCGAAATTTCTTCTCTTGACAACATGGCCAAAAGTCCACCTTGTCAAAAATCCACGTTCAGATAACTTACCATACAACTTCTTTTTCCTCAAAGTTTCCAAACTCCCTCAGGTGTTCTTCATGCTCTTCTTCAGTCTTCAAATATATCAGGATGTTATCTATGGAGAAGATAAACTGATTCAAATACTCATGAAAATCTCTGTTCATGAGATTCATGAACACAGCAGAAGCATTTGCCAGTCTAACGTCCTGACCAAAGAAACTACCCATACTTGGTGTTTAAACGTCGTCTTGGAAATGTCATCTTTCCTGACTTTGATTTGATGGTAGTCAAATCTTAAGTCAAACTTCGAAACACCTATCTCCACATAACCAGATCAAACAGATCCTCGACCCGGACAGAAAGTACTTGTTCTTTAGTGTCTGGTAATCGATGCACATCCGTTGTTCCATACTTCTTGGGCAAAAACAACATAGATACTCCCTAAGGTAAAGTTCCACTCTGAATAAATCATAGAGCCTTCATTGATCTAGTCCTTCATCTTCTTGGCCACCTTCGGGTTGACTCTGTACCATCCTTTAGAAATAGGGAAAGAGCCAGGGACTAAGTCAAGGGTGAATCCTATGTCTAGATCTGGGATAATCCGGGGAGACTATCAGGGAAAACATCTACCATAAGGGTGTAACAAAAACTTCTATCCATGTGGAGAATTACAGCAAAACTCTTATGATTGATCTAAGGACATCCAAAAAGATGATGCTATACAGCGGTTCTAGGTACTATTCCTCATAGTTCTGGCTCTTGTATGAGCAGTCTCCAACTGCTTCCTTTTCTATGAACCTCGAGTATGCATCACGCCTCATTGTAAGGGCAGGGTCTGCTGGATAGGAAGAGGGTCCCTAGGTTGTGGCCTAACAGGTGTTGCTGGGATATGAGCTCTGGTTTGATAGAAAGATAAGGGCAGTCCTTTACCCGATGTTCAGCAGATCCACATGCCAAACATTGTCCTAATCTCTTGCGGAAACTAACGGCCTGATGACCAGGCCTCTTGCATTAGTTACAAGCCCATAGCTTCTTACGACAAGGCTGCCGAAAAGTAGAGTACTTGATGGGACCCAAATATCTTCTAGATTCAGGGGTATCCTTCCTAGGACAAAAGTTCTGCTCTAACTTGGTTGGAGATAACTAAGGCTACATTATGACGTTCTTCATATCTTCCCTCGTGATATTCTTCTGTTCCCGCTGGGCTTCATCTTGAACTTTCTGGAACTCCAGGATTTCTTGAAATAAAACAACCATTTGGAAGATGATTGCTGGTACTAGTGGAGCAACAAAATGAATAATCCACCAAGGAATGCAACTCAGTTGGAGATAAGGTAGGAGTCGCCAGTGTAGGAAAAACTTCACTGGGTGCACTAAGGGAACGGTCAAACAGCCGCGAGGGAAAGGACCCTGGCTTGGGGTATGATCCGAAGATGACACCTCATTGCCAGCAGGATTTGGTCAATGGTCATTCTCTGGAAGGTTTAGGACGCACACATAAGTAAGGTAGCCTACCAGTCTATAATCAAGCAAAAATATTTATTTATATATAAATCGGACCTATGTCGTGACAAATCAATGTTCTAGTGTTCTAATTGTTTCTAGATATGTTTTCCTAAGTTGTTATTGTTGCGACCTGCATGGGCCACCACTAAAAACATGTCACGACCCGATCCCAAGTTAATGGGTCGAACCGGACCATGCCCAGCCTGCACCGTGGTGAGACGGCGGCAGTAAGCTGTTCCATTGCAGGTATTCACAACAACACAAATACATTTGTCACAACTGTTATATTCGAAAATTTAAAACTTTATTGAATAAAATATTCAGAAATACATCTGGAAGGGAAATGCTGAAATAAAACTACAAACTCCAAATAAAAGAAAATACAGAAAAGAAACTATCTAAGCATCAGGTTCAGCAGTCCCAGGATCAGCGTCCTCTAAAGACGGCTCCGGTACCGTCGCAGGGTAGAGGACCGGTTCATAATAGCTATTATAATATAGCTCGTCATCCTCAGTGTTACCTAAAATGTTGTCTCCAGTCAGGAGGGAGCAAGAACGAAATATGCATCTCATAATTTAAATAGTAATTGAAAAGTACAGGGTAAACAGTTTGAAATAATGATTTTCAGCAGTTAAAACAGTTCAGTGTGATTTGAATATGCAAACGTCTATGACCGGCTTGGGTTAATCAGTAGTATCCTAGCGATACGATATGGCTTATCCCCGTGCGTGAGAGGGGTAAGCTAACACAGTCAGTTCAGTAGGGGCTTTGGTCATAAACGTTTACACTATTCCCCCAGTCCCAGATTCAGTAACAGTAACAGTCGGTAGAGTTCCGTGCCATCAGTGTGGTTTAACATGCATCTTAACTTTACTAAATAAAATACAGGAATACACAAATCGTAACTTGCCTTGTATTAGATTGACTGGAAAGACGAGTCGGTACCGAGGAAGAACGTCAGTTGTAACTTCGAGTTCCTACAGTTGAGAACTCGACTTAGAACCTTGAATAACCAGGCTAAGTGTACTAGTTGCAATCTCTAGTAGTAAGTCCTAGTCAGGTTTTAAGTTGTATTAAACTACAGCTAACGGTTACGTCGCAACTACGTGCGTTGATTAAACCGGTTAATTGATTTATTTGGAAATACACGAGAATCGATTACAATTTGGAAAACTTTGTGTTTTCTAATATATTTATAAAAATACAACTTCTTTTAGTGATAAATCGTGAATTAATAATATTTTATTCATTTTAACAAATTCATAATTAAACGGTAAATTACGTTCTAACCTACGATTATACGACGAATCAAAACCACCCAAATCACATCCACCCGAAAAGAGGAATAAAATAAAACTACGCTACACAATACATTGGCACAGCTAATGGTCCTAGGGTGGGCTTATGTCCGGTACAATTTTCTTTTACATTAAATAAGAGAAAATGACTGAAATAAATAATTAAAGTGCAGGAATTTAAATATCTAATATAAATAGCCTAGATATAAAAAAAATAATTAAAATGAAACTAAGAGTCTCAGACTCGGTCCATTCCTCAAAGTTCGGCTAATACCACAACGTCCGGTCGGACCGGTGCGTTTGCATTTCGCCGGGCCCACAGACCGGTACGGTCGTCGCCCGAAAATCAGTTTAGAAATTCATTTTCGAAAGCCAGTTTTGAAATCAATAAAATATAGTTTTTGTAAAAAAAATTGGGCAGCACTTCCTCTATTTCGGGACAAACCCAAAACTGGGAAATGCGCCACGGAAAAACCTGCAAATATTTCCAACCCAAATAATCTACAGAATATCCACCAAAATAATCCCAAGCCACAGAAAATAATTCCCAATCCACCGAATTTCCCGAAATGTTCGGGAATCCCATAATCCAACCAATTCACACCAAACCAGCAAATAAAACACAGGGAAAAATCTAACGCAGCTAATCGAAAATATACGCAGCTAACCGGATTTTCCAAAGGGAAACCGGGGACCGATTCTCATCATGGACTCTACGGGGGACGAACTACTGTGATTACCAAGAAATTACCAAATTTCGTTGGCGGGGAGCCGCGGGAAAAAGCCGAAACGAAGTTCGGACAGCAGGTCGCAGATCCCGGACAGCGGGAGAGGGCTCGTGAGCAGATCTGGCTCGCGGGAAAGCGGCAGCAGCTCGCCGGAAGGGCGCGCTGACGCGGGGGTGCTGGACCTTGCCGGAAGGGCGCGGCCAAGGGGATCGACGCGCGGACAGCGGTGCGCTCGCGAGGAGCTGTCGGCCGAGGAGGGCGCGCTCGCGGACGGGGCTCGGGGATCGCAGCGGGGAGGAGCTCCGCCGGGGCGCTGTGAGGGGGTCGACCGCCGGAAGAGGGGGTACGGCTGCAGGCGCTGGAGGGCGGCGGAGCACGCGGAGGAGGTCGCGGAGAAGCCGCACGAGGATCGGCGGAGAGCTTGGGGTTTCTCCAAGAAGTGAAGTTCTCGAGAGAGAGAGAGAGAGAGTTTTGGTTCTGAGAGTTCTCTCCACAGAGAGAAATCAGAGAGTGGGAGAGAGAGATTTGTGTGAAGAGAGAGTAAATTGAGTGGAGAGATTGGTTGTTCTGCTGGAAGTACGAGAAATAGGTGGGGAGAGTGGGATTAAAGTAGAGGAGTGGGTTCATGATGAGTGGTGGGGAAAAAAGTTGGGGTAGTTGTTTACCAATTCTCACGTGAAAGAAACGCTGGTCCTTCGGGACCAGTTCTCATACATTTTATTATTATTATTTTTTTTTCTTCTTAACAATTACTAACCAAATCAAAAGTCAGATTTAAGAAAGAGAGAAAAGGGTTGGGCTCAGGCTCGAACTCGGGTCTGGGTCGAAACATTCAAAAGTCCCAGTTGTTTATAATTTTCAAAATCCTTTTCACCCAAGAATAATTAATAATAATATTAATAATAATAATTTTGAAAACGTTTTTATTTCCAATACAAAAATTCTATTCAAATAAAATTACAGAAAACTGGGTTTCACAACCTTTGGCGGTCAATAGTAGTCGTCACACACTATCTATTGCGACCAATCATAGTCGCCACAAATTGCCTTAGGTGAATAATTATAGTCGTCATAGACTACCTTTGGCGGTCAATAATAGTCTCCATACACTACCTACTGCAACCAAGCATAGTTGCCATATAGTGTATTATGCAACAATGATACTCGTCACATACTACCTATTATGACCAATCATAGTCACCACAGTTTACTTTGGGAGACCAAAGATAGTCACCACATACTACCTATTGCAACCAAATATAGTCACCATAGACTAACTATGCCAACTATTTTAGTTGGCAAAGGTCCCTCCCTCCCATAAATCCTACAGCCTAAGGTGACAAAGCCTTCTTGGCCAAAAGTTTGGAACGACAAAAATATTTTCTCGCAACAGTGTAGTAGCCAAAGATCTTTGGCGACTAAAATGCTTTATTAGTCGTCCCCGACTTTGGGTCAGGAGCCTGAGGCGACGATGTTTGCGACAAAAAACATTAGTGGCGATAAACCTTAGGCAACTAATTTTGCATTTAGGCGACAAAAAACCACTGGTCGCCTAAAGCCCTTATCCTAGTAGTGAGCACGATCAACAAGTCTCTCGCCTTGAACAGGAATCAAGGTGAGTGGCTGACCTCCTTCACCTCGACCCTCTATCTAAAAAAAGAAACAAATCAATTATAAAGTTGTCGTAACGACACCATAAAAATGTGCCTTAAATAACTTGTTAACGTAGCACGGTCATGGACAACTTGTATAGAAGGACTATTATTTCTTCGAACGATATTCTGGGGCCATGGGACCAATCCGTCCTAGGAAGAAATACGATAGCTATGCTGGATTGTACCGCGGGTATTCGGTGCTCCTTCAACGGGGCTCGCTACCCACGTTCAACGCGCACCGTCTAAACCAAGCTATGTCCAGACTGGTTTTCATGCCAATGACCTCCGCAATTATGTACTAGTTAAACTTATGTTATGCAATATGACAAGGAAGAACATGATAAGCTTTATGTTGCACAGTACGCTATGTCGTGGGTAAGTTCTAGCGTAAATTCTTCTTATTTATGTTCCATCAAACTGCTTGTATGAAACTGACTAGAATGGCTAGAAAGATCACTAAAACAAGTTGAATGTTTTATCTAAATTCTCGAACCAAATGTGAGCATGAAAAATAATTAGCCACTCGCCAGTACACGTTGATTGTACTGATCCTCGTTCTCTATCGGTGCTATAAATCTGAAGGAGCGTGTCGCGTGACTGAAGGCAGCGCTCGTGTGTTTTGAAGTTTCGTCCGTACGTGCAATTAAAGCCTTGACTCAATCTCTTTTGAAGACTCCGCAATTATGCAAGCTGAGATGTCTCGACTCTCCCCTATCCCAGGTGTCTGCATACTTTGGTTGTATAAGGGGTGAGATGTATGGAACGGCAATCTCATCGATGTTTATTTTGTAATGGAGTCAGTTTGTAGCCCGCGTGGCACCTTGTATCGAGTCTGTAATATGATGTTCATTATCAATAAAGCTTAAGTTTTCTTCTATATAATGTGTTCAATTTACTCTGCGCATTCTCTTGTTGTGTTTCGGATAACCTTATGACTATGCCTTGTGCGATCGCAACTTAGGTTCGTACGGCATCACCTCCGGCGGGGGGGGGGGGAGGGGAGGGCGACTATCGATTCTACGGAATCGGGACGTGACAGCAATGACATGGCAAGGACAATACAAAGTTGGTTGTCTAGATCTAGACAATTCACTTCAAAATGACTTTGTCTCCACATCATCAATTATGAATAGAAATATTTATAAAAACTGGAAATTGCTGAGAAATCCAATTTCGGGGTGGGCTTTTATGAAATGCCCACCCGCTGGATAAGTTTTATGAAATACCCAGAATTAAGTATTTTCACGTTAAATATTCCAAGATTCCCTTTTAGATGCCACCCGCTAGAAACTGCTATTTTTATAATACCGAAACTACCCCTCCGCGCGAATTGGTCATCTATATGTATTTGAATTCAAAAAACTCAGATCTGGATTGCGATTTTCGTCTTCTTCTTCTTCACGGGAAATCTGAATTCCATTGCTCTCATATTCAGCAGAGATCGCAAAGATCGTTCGTAGTTCGGTGTGTTTTTCTTCAGTCGAACTCAGATCATCGCTCGTCATCATCATCACCATCATCATCATCTTCATCGTGGAGACATTTGAACTCAGATCTTCAATTGTGGAGAGAAGATCTTTCTTCTTCTTTTCCATAAGAATTATCATCGCTTTGAAAGAAGAACGAAACTCTTTATTCCTGAAAAAACTAAATTACACGTTTTAACACTGGAAATGACCATTCTCCGTCTTAATTAGGACGGAGAATGGCATTCTCCGTCTTAATTAGGACGGAGAATGCCATTCTCCGTTTTATTTAAGACGGAGAATGCCATTCTCCGTCCTAATTAAGACAGAGAATGCCATTCTCCGTCCTAATTAACACGGAGAATGACATTCTCCGTTTCCGTCTTAATTAGGACAGAGAATGCCATTCTCCGTCTTAATTAGGACGGAGAATGGCATTCTCCGTTTTATTTAAGACGGAGAATGGCATTCTCCGTCCTAATTAACACAGAGAATGGCATTCTCCGTGTTTCTAACACGGAGAATGGTCATTCTCCTGCGTTTCAACACTAGAATGACCATTCTCCGTGATAAATTACACGGAGAATGGCATTCTCCGTCCTAATTAAGACGGAGAATGGTCATTCTCCGTCCTAATTAAGACGGAGAATGGTCATTCTCCGTTTAATTTAGCACGGAGAATGGCCATTCTCCGTCTTAATTAGGACGGAGAATGCCATTCTCCGTTTTATTTAACACGGAGAATGACATTATCCGTTTCATTTAACACGGAGAATGGCATTCTCCGTGTTTCTAACACGGAGAATGGTCATTCTCCTGCGTTTTAACACTGGAATGATCATTTTCCGTGTAAATTAAGACGGAGAATGTCATTCTCCGTCCTAATTAAGACGGAGAATGGTCATTCTCCGTGTAAATTAAGACGGAGAATGCCATTCTCCTGCATTTTATGGTTAGCTGAAACTTTGGAGGGCCATAACTTTTGACTGGGAGGTCGAAACGAGGTCCCGTTTGTCGCAAAATGAGCGTATCGTCGAGGAGACTGAAAGTAACAACTTCATCGTTAGACGGCCTTCCGAAATTTTAGATTCGCAAAAAAATGATGTTTGGACCTCCGTTTTAGCACTTTTGTCGTTCGTCCCGGTCTTTCCGAAATTTTTCGACGAGTTTTTGAAGATTTTTGAGGAGAAAACCTAGATTCGAAAGTGAGCAGCGTATGGAAGAAGATGGAGTATTGAAACGTTTTTTTAAGAGCAGTTTTGTGGGTGTTTCCAATAAATTAAAAGGAAGGACAAAAGGGTCATTTGGAACCCACTTTGGATAAGTTTCTCTAATTCTGGGCAAGCGATGAAAGTTTTTTTAGCGGTGGGTTTTACATAAAACTTTTTTAGTTTTTGGGCATTTCATAAATCTTCCCTTATAAAAAAATGAAGAAGTGGAGGAGTTGTCTTGAAAGTTGGAAAAAAATATTTTATTGTCTTCTCAATACTTTTGTATTGGAGAACACTTTTTGATCTTATTGTCTTGTGTGAATATCATATTGCCACATAGAAAATACATTGTCTTGTACCTCATGCCACATAAAAAATAATAACATAAAACAAGATAATAGGGTTGGAGATACTCTAAGGCTCAAGAGACAGCCAGAACTAACTTGGATAGAGCAATCCAATCCCGTGAGCCGGCCTGGGCCGGCACCGAGCACAAACGATCTGCGTTGACCCGACGGACTGCACTATGATTAACAACTGCATATATGCCAAGTAATCGGATTATGGGAGTGTACTCCTAGGAGGTTGGTTGTATATTAATAACTTAAAATAAGTGTATGGCGATGAAGTGTTTAGAAGTACGTGTCACATAATGTGACTTGCTGCTGATAAGAAAAACCGAGTTTTTATAGCTCATCGTCCACAAATATTAGCAAGCCAAAGAAAGCTTCTTTCTATCTATATGGCGATGATGGTACTTGGAGTGGTGGCTTGTTTGCTGCTGCTGCTACTGCTGCTGCTGTGGGTGGGGGCGAGCGCGGCGGAGTGGCTGTGGTGGAAACCATGGCGGCTGGAGCGAGCTCTCAGAGCTCAGGGCCTCAAGGGAACTCCCTACCGCTTCCTCTACGGAGACCTCAAGGAGAGCTTCAAACTGTCCATGGAAGCAAAGAGCAAGCCCATGTCCTCCTCCTCTCATGATATCATACCAAGAGTGCTTCCCTTTCTCCAATCTTCCATGGAACAATATGGTGAAGTAAAAGAGAACTCCATTTTAATTATTCTTCAGCTTCGTCAAATTAAGCTAAATTTGTTTAATACTTGTTAGGTAAGCTGTTAAGAGTCTTTAATTCTAAATTGCAATTCAAGAGCAAGCAAAACCAGAAATTAAATAACTTTGGAGAAAAATGATTGAGGCACCTTATAAACACGATATCCTTGGAATAAATTTTGCCAGCCACTAACGGTGCAACATGGAAAACGTGATCTACTTTGGAGGTACAACGAAACTAGAACTAACTCGCTTCACTGTGCACAGGGTGGCGAATGGAAGAACCAATCAATAAACCATGCCTGACAGAGAAAAAAATTGGAGGAGGAATTTTGGTGAAGTTTTTTATTTTTTTATTTATTTTGGAGGATTTTTCTGTTGTCTGTAGCGCTGCAAATGAGCCAAGCTGTTCGTGAGCTGCTCGAAGCTCGGCTCGATAAAAGCTTGTTTGAGCTAGGTTCGTTTAGTAAACAAGTCGAGCTCAAGCTTTATTTTGAGCTTGTTTAATAAACAAGCCAAGCTCAAGCTTAGAAGTACTCGGCTCGATTGAGCTCGCGAGCTGGCTCGTTTAGAAGCTTGTTTAGAAGCTCGTTTGTTGTTTGTTGAATTATATATATATATATATATATATATATATATATATATATATATATATATATATATAAAACGATATGTTTGTGTGTGTTATATATTTATGTCTTTAATAACTGATATTAAGGAACTTTTTTTAATTAAATTTTTATAAATAAATTGTTAATATTTCATATACTTGAACTCAAATCTAACTAGCTTGAAATCAAGCTCGCTTGAATTCAAGCTTAATGAGCTTAAAATAAAGTTGCGAGACAAGTTTGATTTCAAGCTTATCGAGCTTGTTTATCGAGCTTGAATCAAGCTTTCTTATCAAGCCAAGCTCAAGCTTAATATAAACAAGCTCGAGCCAAGCTCAACCTTCAAAATAAAAAACTTATCAAGCTCGAGCTCGAGCTTGAATAATTCTAGTCAAGCCAAGCTCAAGCTTACAAAAGCTCGGCTCGGCTCGGCTCGGCCCGTTTGCAGTCCTAGTTGTCTGTCACTCATAAGACAAAAATTGAACACCACTAATTCCATAATGGGATTACGTGTGACTCATGGCCACTAATCCGCACACCACCTGGGTCATACCTGCACTGTACCGTTGCTCGAACTAGTAACATCATGAGGGGAATGCATCTCTCTTAACCGCTAGACTAGAAATTATTTGCTTATATATATATATATATATATATATATATATATATATATATATATATATATATAAGCAAATAATATATATATATATATATATATATGTATATATATATATATATATATATATATATATATATATATATATATATATATATATATATATATATGCTCAAATCATCCCGATAGTTTCATATTATGGAACCACCCTATGTTACATGAGCTGCGGATTGGGTGGTTGAGATTAAAATTTGTAAACCCCACTACCTTTCAATGTCACGCACTCAATCACAATCTAATCCATGTAACATAGTGGTCCAATAATATGAAACCAATATATATTTATTTTCAAGTGCGTTGTAAAAAAAGAAAAGAAAATCTAGAATATTATTGAAATATAAATTATGTTAGAATATTTTAAATATATTTTAGTTAGGATTTATTACAAACATGCTTTTAAAAGTTTAAATATGTGTTTAGTTAGATAATATCATTAGTTTAAATATAATTTTAATTTTAAATTATTTTAGAATTTACACATGTTCATGCAGTTAGGAGGATTTTAGATTAAAAAAATTTTTTCAACTACTTTTGAAAATAACTACAGTTATGGTACTCAATTTTTTTGAGTTTTTAAATTATTTGGTTTATGATATACATAGACTTAGACGACTTAATTTGAGCTGCTTCTTCTAAGCCGCATTATATATATATATATATATATATATATATATATATATATATATATATATATATATATATATATATATATATGAGTCGTCCAAGCAATATATAGATCCTCCATTAAATAATAATTAAAAATTAAAAAAATTTCTAACTACCGTGTATATATCTCCTCTCGTAAGTAAAAATAAAATAAAATTTTAAGATCCTTCTAACTAACTGAACATATAACAAATCATAAAATATATTATATATTCAAATTAATTTTAAACTAAGTCCATGATATTATCTAACTAAATACATCATAAATTTTAAAAACATATCAACAACAAATCATAATTAAAATATATTTAAATAATATTTAAATTATTTAATATAATATAAACTTCTTCTTTTTTACAATATTATAGATTTTTTGTACGTAAAATGAATGTCACGTCACTAGTATATATAAAGGAGGTGAAGAAAAGAAAAAAGAATATAATTTTGACCTCACCTTGGGCCAATCCGTGTAAAAAATTGCACAAAACCAACTTACTTGCAAAAAAATGAGGGAGTTTTAAATGAAGAGGAAGAATTTCTCTTTTCCAATGTGTGACTAAGCAACCATTCCAAATTGAATCGAGGCAACAAGATGTTGGTCACAAGCGTCCATAAGGCACTAGTCTAGTGGTAGTGCGGGGGGGCCGTTCAAGCATAGATCTTGGATTCAAATCTCCTCTCGGACGGCTGGGTGGCTAGTAGCTACGGTCCAACTTGGAGAAATGGCACCTCAAAAAAGAAGAAGAAGATGTTGCTCACAAGCAACAACACCAACATAACCAATAGCTACAACGCATAGAAGTATGCGTACACTTAGGTTGGATGGCTAGTAGCCACGGTCCGACTTGGAGATAGGACACCTCAAAAAAAAAAATGTTGCTCACAAGCAACAACACCAACATAACCAATAGCTACAGCTGATAGAAGTATGCGTACCATGGCTAAAGCCCGGTGAATGGAGTATCATGCAAGGAAGAAACCGGAAATATAAGGCAATTTCTGGAGTTTTGGTCTGATACTCATTTTTTTAAAGAAAAAATAACAGGCCACTCTGATACATGCTAGTGAACTAAAGTTTCTGGACTTTTTATGTTAAATCCCTAAAAGTACTTATGTTGCCATAGTCTTCTTTTCTTATTTTGCAGTAGTGGCATATTCTTCTGATTCCATTTATAAACATGCATTAATCCATTTTGCCGACATTTAAACCAACCAAGATAATAGATTGAATTATTACATAAAGGAACTTCAAAGTATAAAAATCAGATGGTGTATGTTCAACTGCAGGTAAAATATCTTTTACTTGGCATGGGCCTGTCCCCACACTAAGGTTGCGTTTGGTTCATTGTAATGTAATCGTAATCGTAATGGAAATGGATTTGTAATGTAATTGAGTTTGTAATGTAATGGAATTACAATTACATTACTATGTTTGGTTGAAACATGTAATCAAACCATGTAATGTAATGTTAATTGCATTCATGTGTTTGGTTTACCATGTAATGTAATTGAATTTTTAATTTAATATATTTTTTTAAATACAACATAAAATTTAAAAAGTTGATCAATACAAAATTTCAAAAATTTAAAATAAAAAATAAAAAAAATTAAAAATAAATAATAAAAAAGGGGGAAAATGGTTTGTTTTCTGCTAAAAAATGACAAAAAACGAAAAAAAAGACAAAAAATAAAAAAATACCAAAAATGACAAACGAACAAAACAGAAAGAAAAAAAAACCAAAAATGAAAAAGCGATAAAAAAGAAAAACGACAAAAAAAAAGATCAAAAATGTGAAAACCATAAAAGTGACCAATAATGATAAAAAAAATGACTAAAAAACAAAAAAATTGACAAAAAACAACAATAAATGAAAGGGAAAAAAAAGGACGAAAAACGACCAAAAACAAAAAAAAGGGCAAAAAATGAACAAAAACGACAAAAAAAGAAAAAAATGACAAAAACGATAAAAAAGAGCAAAAAAATAAAAAACGATAAAAAGGAACAGAAATGACAAAAACGATAAAAAAAAAGACAAAAAATGAACAAAAAACGACAAAAAAAGGGCAAAAAGAACAAAAAAATGACAAAAACGAAAACAAAAACAAAAACAAAAAAAACGAACAAAAATGACAAAAAATGAACAAAAACGACAAAAAAAGGGACAAAAACAACAAAAAATGACAAAAACGACCAAAAAAACAACCAAAAACGAACAAAAATGACAAAAAAATGAACATAAACGACAAAAAATGAACAAAAAAAGGACAAAAACGACAAAAAATCGAACAAAAATGACAAAAAAAACGAACAAAAATTACAAAAAACAAACAAAAACGAACAAAAAAGACCAAAAACAACAAAAAACGATAAAAAAAACAAACAAAAACAACGAAAAACGAACAAAAATGACAAAAAAACGAACAAAAACGACAAAAAACGGACAAAAACAACAAAAACGACAAAAAAACAAACAAAAACAACCAAAAACGAACAAAAATGACAAAAAACGAACAAAAACGACAAAAAACGAACAAAAAAAGGACAAAAACGACAAAAAACCGAACAAAAAAAAGGACAAAAACGACAAAAAATGAACAAAAAAAGGGACAAAAACGACAAAAAACGAACAAAAAAAAGGACAAAAAACGACAAAAAACCGAACAAAAATGAAAAAAAAACGAACAAAAATTACAAAAAACGAACAAAAACGACAAAAAACGAACAAAAAGGACCAAAAATAACAAAAAAATGACAAAAACGACAAAAAAATAAACAATAACAACGAGAAAAAACGAACAAAAATGACAAAAAACGAACAAAAATGACAAAAAACGGACAAAAACAACAAAAACGACAAAAAAAACAAACAAAAACAACAAAAAACGAACAAAAATGACAAAAAACGAACAAAACGACAAAAACGGACAAAAAACAACAAAAAACGACCAAAAAAAAACAAAAACAACAAAAAACGAACAAAAATGACAAAAAATGAACAAAAACGACAAAAAACGGACAAAAACAACAAAAAAGGACAAAAACGAACAAAAAACAAACAAAAACAACCAAAAACGAACAAAAATAACAAAAAACGAACAAAAACGACAAAAAACAACAAAAAACGAACAAAAACGACAAAAAACAATCAAAAACAACATAAAATGACAAAAAACGAACAAAAATGACAAAAAAACGAACAAAAACGACCAAAATCGAACAAAAATGACCAAAAACAAACAAAAACAACAAAAAATAACAAAAAACGAACAAAAAGACCAAATTATAGCATACCAACATTCCGCTTAAGTTGTAATGTAATTGCGATTACATAGGTTTTATGATGTAATTGAGTTTAGAAGAAACTGATGTAATGTAATCAAACTTGTAATCGCGATTACATTACATCTAATTTTTTTTGTCCAACCAAACACCCGAGTTAGATTGACAACGTAATGCCAATTACATTACGTTGTCCAATCCTGCAAACCAAACGGGCCCTAAGTATCGCAGATCCGGAGCTGATAAGAGAGGTATTGGCCAACAAGTTTGGCCACTTTGCGAAGCCGAAAATTAGTCCGATGTGGAAGTTGTTGGCGACGGGACTGGCGAGCTACGACGGCGAAAGATGGGCCAAGCACCGAAGGATTCTTAACCCTGCGTTCCATGTCGAGAAACTAAAGGTAACTCAAGATCAGCATGTTGAAAATATTTACTTTTATCTCCTTTAATAATCTGCAGACAGAATAGACAAAAAATAAAAGTTATCGGACTCCGGAAAAGTCGCGTTCGTAACACTGCCTTAAGAGTTGATTCGGGTCTATATGCTCTACCAGTATCCCGTTGTCACACACAACTTGGAAAGATTGACCCAAACTTAACTTTGTCCAGAAGATAGAAAAAATCAGAATGAAAGTGGATGGCGGAATAAATTTTGTAGAAGGTATAGACAAATTTTAGAGAGTGGAAACCTTTTTTTTTTCTTCTCTTTCAACAACACAAAGGAGGCATGCATATATAGGAACCATATTATAAAACCAATAAATCAATGGTCCTTCAATAGAGTTTAATATATAGAAATAAAAGTGTGATAAGGGATAATAATGTGACCGTTTAGGGAGTTTAAGAAATGACACTCAATAGAATTTTAATGTGAATAAATGAGATAATAAAAAGAAGAAAATTGATTTTTTTTCATTAACAATTACAATAATCCCCACCCCCAAAAAAAAAAAATCAAGTTTCGAAATCAAAGATAACAATGTTCAAAAGCAGTAAAAATAGAAAAATTTCTGGGCAATCATATACTATGCATAGATGAAATGGACTACAGCCTTGAATCTCACTTAGTGGCTATTGTCTTTATCTGAAGAAATGCTTGATGGACTACGCCTTGAATCAGACTTCTTGAACCAGATTCAAAAAATAACACACATAGTACGCTAGAGGTTCTTGGGTCTATCGGGTGGCGCGTTTGATTGGCCATGCACACTTTTTCATATTCATGAGAGTTGTCTAGGATCGTCCTGTCCTATAGCTAGTCGCGGCCTTTACGACCTTTCACATAGGTAAGTACTCAAAGGGTTGGTGATTGCAGTCAACCCTACATAATCATGCTTGGACCTATTAAGTGTTTTAAAAAATTCGTACTAACCAAATCACACTGGAACACTGTCACCAAAGGTATGGGGTATCCATGTACGACATCGTACAGCCTCTTGGACATTAGTTTAAGAGAGGGTCAGTGTTCCATAATAGTCACATAGTCCAGCTTGTTCCTACCGATTGAACCGGCTTCTTGGGATCTCCAGTCAGACTCGGTTGGGTTGCCACTGCTGGTGACTAACTTATGGGCTTAACCCCATCCTCCCTCGATGATTCTAGGATCAATGTCCTGTAAAATTCTTCGTCAAGAGTAAACAGACTCTTCGTCAAGAGATCTGAAAAGTTCTTTATGACTTTTATGGTCAAAAACTACATTTTTGCCTTTTAGACTCTTTTAATGTTTTGAAATGCAGCTGCAAATACCTGTTCACCCTAGAATTCACAAGATCATGATTTAGCAGTTCTTTAGCATAATTGATAAAAATAACAGGTACAGAATATGTATATCATGTATTTGTATAATAAGATGCTTAATCTATTCAATACTTCATGAAGTTATAGCAAGAGTAAAATTTAGGTTTGGATCTGTAAGATATCTAATCCATTCAGCTTTAGTACAAGCTATGGTTAAATATACAATTTCAAGTTCTTTGATACTCCTAGCTATGATAGTTTCTCACATGTACCTATCATCTTATGAGTATCAAAGTTGTTCCACAGATAAACCATACACTAGATCTTAGTGATCTTTAGTGTCTTTATATTCGAAGAAAATGTCACACAATGACTTAGAAAAATACTTAAGAATTCCATGAAACCAATAATAATCCATTTCTTTAGGAATCTTTGGTTTGACTAAGCCGGATGTTTGGGTTACCCTTAAATAATATTCTGTGTCATCAGAATCAAGATGTATGATTCCACTAATTGCTAGATAAGCGCTAAGATAATGAGCCAAAACGCATCTGAGTTTATCAACTCTTACAATAAGACGCAGTAACTTTTAGTCTTGGCTCTAAAGATTTATATTTACTAGCCACGTTTGCAAAAGTGACAGTCTAAAGTAATAGAATAATAGTTTAAGTGATTTTGCTAATCAACCTTAAGAAATCTTTAGTTTATCAAGTGTGGATTAATTTGTGTTAGCTGTAGGGGCCGATTCCCAGCTAGTGGAGGTCCACAGGGGGACAATTAAGTACTGTGTCGCTTAGGACTATTTACGTCCGGTTGACAGAAGGACCCTTTCGGCTTGTACCCAAAAGAATCTCAACTTTTTAAACTTCTAGATTTAAAGGAATTTGCAATCTCACTAACTATTTTTATGGCTAAATTGTTTGAATAAATCAAAAGAATTATAGCGTTACAAAATATAAGCAAAAATAAAGTTTACCTAAATATTATGACAGAACAATATTGTGATTTTTTTCGACTAAAAATTCTAATATTGTGATAATATAGTCATTTAAGATTCAAACATGTAAATCGAAAGAATATTATTCATTATCACCGGAACCCAAGAATGATGGCTCACATACTTCATATTTTGTCCAACTAAACTTAGTAATCAAAACGAATAGAATATGTGAATTGTAAATGTAAAAAATCACCTTTCACTTGATCGGAGAAATTGTATACTTCTTGATTTTGGCTTAGTAATAGTACTTCAGAAGAAATGTCATTTAGTACATTATTTTGAGATAGTTAATCTCATCGATATCGAGTTTTGTCCAAGAATTTGGAAATAAAATTTTATAACCATCAAGTTAGAATAATAAAGCGAAAAACTTTGTACTACTTACCTTATGCCTTAGCATGTTTGATCCTTTTCTAACTTGTCATAACTTCTAATGCTTCTGACTTGAAGAAATAACATTACAAAGATCATATCGAAAAAAGAAAAAAAAAAGATAAACATCTCTAACATTTTGGTCTTCAAAAATATAATTTGAACCGATACACAACTTGTTCATTCTGACACACCAATGTATATTGTTTACCATTAAAATAATTTAACAATATTTTTATGGTAAATATGAAAACAAGAATTATAAAGATGCTATCAGTATGTTCAAGTCTGACATATATTTTAGTTACATAATACAGTGAAAGAAAGCATTTGATAATACTATATAGCAACATGTATCAAAAAATTCCATAAATTATATATTACATATACAATAACCATAACAATATATTTATACTTGGATGACTTTGCAAAATTATATTCTAGATGCAAACCTGCATAATTAATATTGAATGATGTAAAATGTTATTATTGATGCGTATCAATTCCTAGTTTTGTATGTAAAATAATAATTATCATGGCCTGACAAAATTCTATGTCATCATCCATGACAACGGGCTACTAAATAGTTATTAATAATATTAAATAAAAATATTCGTCGTGATGCATCAGGAATAGAAAACATGAAATTAGAATAAGTGTTATGAACCTTACACTTTACCAATGATATGCAAAAGCAACAAAAATAAAATAAAGCAACATGAGTTTCTCACTCCACATGCCTTATTATAGGTTACACCATAAAAAAATTACATATGTTATATCATGTGCTAATCAATGATTTGCTCTATATGTTAGCATAATTATTAGCAACCAAAATTGTGCACATATAATAATCTAAATAAAATTGTTAAACAATATACATAATTAAATTAAATGCTACACAATATATATATCTCTACATACATTATCTAGGTAATAGTTCTAATTTATTTGAGAACTATTAAAATATTCTATAGAGCAAAGTTAGGCATATGAATTTATATTTTACCAAAAAAAAACCTTCGTTTTGCCAAATGTCTTTGCAAACGCATATACTATTTATAGAGAGAAAAAAATTCTATTTGTTGTAATTACAAATAGCAATTTTGACCAAAGTAGTTTATCATCAAAAATAATTCATTGATGTATGCTACATATTGTTACCAATCAATTTGCAATAGTGGAAAGGCTAAATGCTACTGAGTTAGAATTGACAATATTCTCAAGTTGTTACTATTGGCTCAAGTTATTGCAATAAATTTAAAAGTAAATTTTATTCATCCATACATATTGTATATTATTATATTTTGTGCTAACATAATGAACAAAATGAAGAACTATTCTAGATGATGTGGAACATAATTTTCAACATCTATTTACAAATATTAAGAATGAAATCGAAAGTTCACTAGGGATTAGTTATGACTCAAACCACTACGGACTAAAGGAGTAAAGAGCTTGAGTTATTGTTAAGGCATAAATATTCTTAAAATCATTCATCATATTCATATATCAAAAGACATGAGACATCCTATTAATCAAACTTGAAAGTTATAAACCATAACCTAGATAAAATCTTGACTACTCATAATTTGACCAAAATATGTTGGTACTTTCTTTACATGGAGAGAGCTTGCTCTCAACATGCCTTGTAAAATTATAGTCCCACATCGGAAATGCACCATGAGTTATCTCAACATATATACTTAGTTGTGTTGTTGAGGGATGCACATGGGGTGGTGACCCTAAGGAGGGAACCATGTGGGTGATTTTATTAGGAGGTAAGAATAAGGCTCCAAGGATTAAGCATTAATGCTTTTGTCATTCTCTTGGATTAAATTCCATTTGGAGCTAAGCCCCAACGGGGCTTAGCGACTCGGACTCGGACTCATGGGCTCATGAGGCGTAATGTGGCATTTTGTTGGCGCACTTTGCACTTAGCACGTCATGCGGTCTTATGCGGCCCATGCGGCTCATGCGGCCCATACGGTTCATGCGGCCATACGGCTCATGCGGCTCATGTGGTCCATGCGGCCCAAGCGGTCCATGCGGCCAGGCTGCTGCTGCTGCCGCATGGAGGGCTATGCTGACTATGCAGATTACAAATCATTTATGGAAAGGATGAATCAATGCGATTAATTCAGATCCTATCTTTGTGGGATTTGAATTAATTTCGTTCCTATCTTTGTGGGATTAAAATTAATTCGTTGCTATCTTTTTGTGATTTGATTCTATCTTTCCATAACTGAAGAGGCGGCTAGGGTTTCCACCCTCTCTCTATATATACTCTCTTCTGGCCTCCTTTGTGGCTACTACGAAAATACAAGTCAGAAAAGGAGAAAGAGAGAGAGAGAGAGTTGCTGCCGCCATTGCAAGTCCATCCGAGGAGTCAGAACAGAGGTGACTTCGAGCGTTCCACAAGTTTTTTAATTTGCTGGTTCCTGGAAGCAGATCGTGTGGGGCGAATCTTGCTTTGAGCAACGGTGTTTTGACACTCCAGCATTGTTCTTCTTCTCATCTCTCTCTAGATTATTGTAACTCGTTCTGTCCCAATTGCAACACGTTTGCAAGGAAGAACGAGAGATCTTCTTTTCTCTATTTTCCTCCTTCAGATTGTAATTTGGCTATTTGACTTATTGTACCATCGTAGATCTTAAGTTTGATCACTGTAAAGTTTTGTGTGACATCTCAGATCTCTATTGCATCAGTTTTTCCATCTTTGATCAAGCCCCGGGACTAACAATCTCAAAGCAAGATCCGTGTAGATGGAAAACATTAATGCTTCGCTCCTCCAATCGGACTTCTGCAAGTTGAAAAAGTTTGATGGAGAGCACTATCAAGTCTGGAAGAGAAATGTGTACCCAACTCTTCAACTAAAAGACGTTGATCATGTTCTGTTGGAGGAAGAACCCTCTGTTCCAGACACTGGATCTACTACCGCCATCAATGCGGCTACCAAACTCCAGGCCAAGTGGAGAAGGGAAAATAGCATTTGCAGGCTTCTCATCCTGAATGCTATGGAGGACTCCCTGGCAGAATCCTACTCAAAGAAGGAACTTGCTAGAGACATATGGGAGTCTGTGGAAAATCTGTATGAAGAAGACAGGAACAGGAGCAAGATGTTTATGGTTGAAAAATATCACAAATTGCTCTTTGAGGACAAAAAGTCCATGCTGCCATAGGTGAAGAAATTTCTGAAGCTGCGTCAGAAACTGGAAGACGAAGAGATGCCCCTTTCCGACAAGTTTATCGTCGGAGGGATCATCTCAAAACTTCCTGCTGGATGGAGTACCTTCTATGCAAGGATGCACAGAAAGAAGCTAGACATTAGCTTGGGAGATCTACTTCAAGAGATCCATGTTGAGGACGAGATGCGTTCCCAACAGAAGGTGGACACTCTGTCCAAACAGTTGGCTAAAGCTAATCTTGTGCAGACGAGAGATCCCAAGGGGAAGCATGCGGCTTCTCATCCCAAGAAGAAGGACTTCACTAATCTAAAAGTGAAGGGTCCTTCATTCAAGCAACAGACGACTAAGTCCCACGTGACTTGTTACAATTGTGGCAAGAAAGGCCACTACAAGAGTGAATGCAGATCTAAGCCTAAAAAATCAGAGAAAGGTGAGCCTAATAAGGTTTCATTGGTTTCTAACTTTGTTGCTATGATCGCACAGGTCACAAATGTGGGGGTTGACTCTGACTGGTGGATAGACACTGGTGCGACTTGCCATGTCTGTTCTGGCAAGGAATGGTTCATCACGTACCAGCCGATATCTGAGAAGGTTATCATGGCGAACCAGGCCCAAGCTGAAGTTATGGGGATCGGGACCGTGGAACTGAAACTCACTTCTGGGAACACTCTGTCGCTTCAAGGTGTGAAGCATGTTCTGGCGATTGCTAAGAACCTGATCTCTGGGAGCCTGCTCTGCAACGCAGGCTTGAGGATGGACATCAATGATGGTCAGATGGTGATGTCCAAGAAAGGAACTACTTCGGGAAAGCTTATCAAACCGAAGGAATGTTTAGAATTCAGCTTGTCAACCAGTTTGATGACATTAATGCAGTTGCATTTTCTGATTATTCTCTTGAGTTGTGGCATAATAGACTAGGACATGTTCATTGTAAAAAAATTAACAAAATGTCTAGTCTAGGACTTATCTCCAAATGTGGGGGTAAGGTGGAGAAGTGTGAAGTGTGTGCTCAGACGAAGATCATAAGGAAACCCTTTCATCGGGTCAATCGAAGCACAGATCTTCTGGAGTTGGTACACTCCGATATTTGTGACTTCAAACATTTCTCCACGAAGACAGGGATGAAGTATTTCATAACCTTCATCGACGACTTCTCAAAATACGCGTTCATATACTTGCTCAAGTCTAAAGACGAATCCTTCGAGAAGTTCAGAGAGTTCAGGGCCGAAGCTGAACGGCAGACTTGACAACAACTCAAGAGATTGAGGAGTGATCGAGGTGGGGAGTACAGGTCTCATGAATTCGCATCATTCTGCAAAGAACATGGAATCATATGCGAGACTACTTCTCCATATTCTCCTCAATCCAACGGAGTAGCAGAGAGGAAGAACCGAACATTAACAGAAATGATGAATTCTATGCTGCTTATTGCAGGTCTTCCAAAATGCTACTGGGAAGAAGCTGCATTAACGACCACTTTCATTCTAAATAGAGTGCCATATGCAACTTCAGACGTAACTCCTCATGAACTCTGGTTCAAAGTCAGACCAAACTTGAATGTCATTCGAGTGTGGGGGTGTCTTGTCACACCCCAGAACCAGAATACTGGAGAGCGGGGGCGGACATAGCCAGCTACGTATAATGAAATGTAATCCATCTCACTATACGGTCACGGCTGTCTAGAAATATGAGGGTTTATCTACAAGCCATCAGTCTCTTAGGGTCAATAACAAGCCTAATGTCCCAATCTCAACAAGTAATGATAGTAACAAGATATCAGATCACCAAATATACAATTGTAAGGCGTCCCAAACATTACATATCCAGATGATTATGAAGCTAGTCGTACAAAATGTAAGGACTAGCAAGAGTTAAGTCATACATGATCAACCTCGAGTTGCCAATCATGTTTACAGCCCGTAGGCAGATAGAAAGTAAAGTGCATCGAGCTAACAGGTGCTCGTCGGCTAAATGCCTCAAAAGAATAATGTACAATTACAGTGGAAGAACAAAAGAAACCCACTCGTTGCCAGGATTCCCTCTAGTAGTCACCATTTGGCTGGAAAGCAGGTAGATCCTCGGGAGCTGCTCCGAAATCTGGCCACACAAAACCAGCTGGGTCAACCCCAGAAAGAGCAAGTACCACAAGGGGGCCACGAAATAAGAACAAAAGCCAGCAATCAGCACAAAAATCTAATATTAAAAATAGAATTTACGAAAACATGTCAGGATGATATACGACGAGATAACCATAGAACTATTCCGATAGCCAGGTTACAACCCGTAAACCAAACAAGGACCGGGGTTGTAACCCTTCATCTGAACAGAACTTGGTTTTCCACCATTTATCGGCAAGATAATAATGTAAGAAATCAAGACAGGAAGCAATCTTGTACTGGATCAAGACATGGCTAGACTGGTTATACCTCATTCAATAAATCACGGCCAAGCAATAAGTACGGCTTGCTACTTTAACTAACTAGGGTTATCACAGGCCTAGTTACTAGCAAGATGCAATGAGAATTCCAAGTCCGGTTACCTGTTTATTACTACCTGAGTGATCCCAGCAAGAAAAGAAAAAGATAGCAGGATATAGCAGACATACTGTAGTAAGATACATGTGTCCTAAGGTACCACACTCAACGGCGGGATGGAAGTGCGCTTATCTCGACGGATAGCAACAAATCCCATGTATATATATATAAGGCCGGGACCAAAGGGGCAACAGGTAAATGGAGAATTCTCCATGAACTATTTGATCCATCTAGTCATTAACCTAGCCAGATTCAGTATGAATTCCTGACCGTGGGAAACCAGGGATTCATGTCCTAGACATGATGCGAGACAAGACTAGTTGCTTACACAAGCACATTCAATACAATCACCCACGGTGTCAAGAATTCACTTAGCATGTCAAGTTAGTCGTCGCAACAGCGTTAAGTTATCAAGTCATGCTACAAGTCAGGAGTGCGCCGCCACGGGCCACTATCAAGTTATCAAGTCACCAGGATTAATTACAAGTTACAAGTTAGGTGTGCATCCCACTGGGTCACTAGCAAGGAGATCAGATAATACCAGAAAATCCCGAGAACCGTACTAGTCATAAATAATTACTTAAAAACCGTGTTAGGCCGTGTCGAGTCAAGGTAGTCGTGCTGTGTTGAACAGATCTCAGGGAAACTCAATCCACAAAAGAGAAACCAAGTCGAGAAATAAAACCAATACTCCAAGAGCTAATGGGTTAAGCAAGGGGGTCAGGGTGCATGGGTCACGCAGCGTACGCGCAAGGGCGCGCGCGCAGGGGAAAGCGTACGCGCAAGAGCTCGCTCGCAGGGGGCAGCATACGCACAGGAGCACGCACGCAGGGGAGCAGCGTACACACAGGAGCACGCACGCAGGGGAGCTGCGTACGCGCAAAGGCACGCACGCAAGGGAGCTGCGTACGCACAAGGCACGCACGCAAGGGAGCTGTGTACGCGCAAAAGCACGCACGCAAGGGAGCTGCGTACGCGCAAGGGTACGCACGTAAGGGAGCTGCGTACGCGCAAAAGTACGCACGTAAGGGAGATGCGTACGCGCAAGGGCACGCACGCAAGGGAGCTGCGTACGCGCAAAAGCACGCACGCAAGGGAGCTGCGTACGTGCAAAAGCACGCACGCAAGGGAGCTGCGTACGCGCAAAAGCACGCACGCAAGGGAGCTGCGTACGCGCAAGGGCACGCACGCAGGGAAAGGGTCTTCTTCTCCATGGCTGAGAAGAAGCTCCAATGGCTCCCAAAACTTCAAACATCACAACTTGGCCATCCGAACTCCAAATCCAGATTTCCAAAGTTCCAACCAGGGTAAAATTGAACTCTCTTCCACATGGAAACATCAAAACCCATAAAAATCCAACTTAAATAGATCAAAACCATATAAAACTGAAAATAGGGAAAACTTAGATCTAGAACAATGGAGACTCCAAATCACAAAATGCCAAGTTCTAATGTTGATCACCATGTCCTAAACTAGCAAATGGAAAAATAAAATGGGATTCTCATGTGGTGGCAAGGTGCACTTGCCTATGGGTTGGTGTTGTGGAGAGGAAGGAGAAGAGTGTTGTGTTGAGGAAGGAGAAAAAAAAATTAATGGAGGTTTATGAGGAGAGAGAAAAGGTTGGTGGAGTTTTAAAGAGGGTGGGATGTGGTGTGTTGAGGGTGGAGTATAGGCTAAGGTGTACCAATACACATTAAATCAAACCAAACCAAACCAAACCAATCCAATTAAAACCGAGCCATGACAAAACCCAAAATACGAGAAATACCGAAATTCCACAAGTTGAGAAAAAAATAAAAATACATGCCAAAATCCAGATACGAGTATAAATACGAAATACGAGAAATACGAAAAATAAGGGTGACAACTCTACCCACCTTAAAAGAATTCCGTCCTCGGAATTTAATCAAGAGGCTAGAGATGTCGGGACAACTATACTATCGCAAGCAATCTAGGCTACCAATCAATCATACATGCAAACAAGGAATCGAAGTGCATGGCATAAGGAAAATATTACACCTCACGAGCCAAACCGATTGGGATAACGTGATCGGATATCATCCTCACACTCCCACGTTTGACTCTCCCAAGGAGCGATGAACTCAAGCAACACGAACTAAACTGATAGTCTTGCGCTAAAGGTCTCTCTTTGGTCAAACAGGGACACGGGCCTCTCCTCATACGAAAAGGTTGGTACCAATAACCGTTTTCGAATGATCTAGGACATGGCTCGGGCCGGGATATACCGTTGTAATTAGGATACATGAAACATGACATGTGTTCCGCATAACGACGGTGGAAAGCAAGACAACAGGACACAGATACCTCTCTGCCGATTCTGGATCTGGGCCTGGGCCTGGGCGAACTGTTGTGGCCTCTGTTGCTGAAAGGCCTGGGCCTGAGACAGCAATGGACCCGGGAACGGGAGCTGCTGTGGTTGGTGAACTGGAGCTGATTCTGGTGCTGGTGCTGGTCCCATAACCAAGGGACTAGTTACTGTCGATGATGATCTATTTCTGAATGGACAAGATCCCATCATGTGGTCCGGCGAACCACAAACCAAGCACAATCCTTGTGCTCTGCGGCACTCAGTAACAACATGCCCCGGCTTCCCGCAATGAGAACAACCCGTTGCGAAAGGCCGCTTCTGCTTCTGCTGCTGGGGATAGGTCAGGACAGAATGCTGTAAGGAGGTAACCGAATCTGTCCTCGTAGTTCCAATGGTCAGGGCCCTAGCTGCCGGGGCCGGTGATGAGGATTGGTTCATCTGGTCGTGAGACCGTTTTCGATCTCCGGTCCGGTCCGCTATCCTTCGGGAAGTGTACTCATGTCTTCTCGCTGCTCGCAAGACGGCATCAAAACTTCTGTGCTCGAACTGTTCTACTGCCAATATGATCTCCAAGTGGAGCCCTTGCTGAAATTGCTGTGCTCTGTCTAGCTCGGTTGCCACCAAGGTGGGAGCAAACCGACTCAACCTTGAAAACTCGGCCGCATATCCGTCGACCGTCCTGTTCATCTGCCTGAGATTACTAAACCTGGTCTGTAGGTCATATCTAGCCACTGCGTCAAAGTACTTGGTCTGAAACATATCACTGAATACCGCCCATATGATAGGCGTACCTAAACTTGCTGCTTGTATAGCCCACCAGCTGCGGGCTAGGTCTCGTAAATGCAGGCGCACCACCGCCACCTTCTTTGCTTCAGGAGTCCTGGCTACCTCTAAGATAACTTCAATGTCCTGTAGCCAGGCATCTGCAGCAATAGCATCCTCGCTGCCATCGAAGAAGGGAGGGTTCAGGCACTTGAAATTGTTGACCGTACTGTTCCCTCGAGGACCAATTCCGCTCATAGCATCTTGTACTGCTTGCTGCACGGCATCACCTCGACGGTCCTGAGATGCAAGTAACTCACGGATGAGCCCTATCAAGACCCCATCCTCTGACCCTGCTGGCTGAACTGGCTGGACTGGGGGCATTGGTTCTCCAGAAGGTATGGCTCGGAAGGCGGCTGCGGAGGACTGATCTTGATCTTCTTGTTGTTGTTGGTCTATCGGCCGAACTTCTTCTGGCTGATCAACATGAATGATGCCACTGAAGCAATGACGTCAAGAATATTAAGGAAGGACCAGGATAGAATAATAATGCAAGCATGTTATCAAGTCAGGGATCCAAGGAGATAAGAAGATACGAGTGGAGATCAAAGGCGAGTACAGATTGAGACATCTATCCGGTAAACCCTCATATTTCTTGATTGACAAGACCTGCATGGGCCACCACTTAAACCATGTCACGCCCCAGAACCAGAATACTGGAGAGCGGGGGCGGACATAGCCAGCTACGTATAATAAAATGGAATCTATCTCACTATAAGGTCACACCTGTCTAGAAATATGAGGGTTTATCTACAAGCCATCAGTCTCTTAGGGTCAATAACAAGCCTAATGTCCCAATTCAACAAGTAATGATAGTAACAAGATATCAGATCACCAAATATACAATTGTAAGGCGTCCCAAACATTACATATCCAGATGATCATGAAGCTAGTCGTACAAAATATAAGGACTAGCAAGAGTTAAGTCATACATGATCAACCTCGAGTTGCCAATCATGTTTACAGCCCGTAGGCAGACAGAAAGTAAAGTGCATCGAGCTAACAGGTGCTCGTTGGCTAAATGCCTTAAAAGAATAATGTACAATTATAGTGGGGAACAAAAGAAACCCACTCGTTGCCAGGATTTCCTCTAGTGGTCACCATCTGGCTGGAAAGCAGGTAGATCCTCGGGAGCTTTTTCGAAATCTGGCCACACAAAACCAGCTGGGTCAACCCCAGAAAGAGTAAGTGCCACAAGGGGGCCACGAAATAAGAATAAAAGCCAGCAATCCGCACAAAAATCTAATATTAAAAATAGAATTTACGAAAACATGTCAGGATGATATACGACGAGATAACCATGAAACTATTCCGATAGCCAGGTTACAACCCGTAAACCAAACAAGGACCGGGGTTGTAACCTTTCATCTGAACAGACCTTGGTTTCCCACCATTTATCGGCAAGATAATAATGTAAGAAATTAAGACAAAAAGCAATCTTGTACTGGATCAAGACATGGCAAGACTGGTTATACCTCATTCAATCAATCACGGCCAAGCAATAAGTACGGCTTGCTACTTTAACTAACTAGGGTTATCACAGGCCTAGTTACTAGAAAGATGCAATGAGAATTCCAAGTCCGGTTACCTGTTTGTTACTACCTGAGTGATCCTAGCAAGAAAAGGAAAAGATAGCAGGATATAGCAGATACACTGTAGTAAGATACATGTGTCCTAAGGTACCACACTCGACGGCGGGCTGGAAGTACGCTCATCTCGACAGATAGCAACAAATCTCATGTATATATATAAGGCCGGGACCAAAGAGGCAACAGGTAACTAGGAAATTCTCCATGAACTATTTGATCCATCTAGTCATTAACCTAGCCAGATTCAGTATGAATCCCTAACCGTGGGAAACCAGGGATTCATGTCCTAGACATGATGCGAGACAAGACTGGTTGCTTACACAAGCACATTCAATACAATCACCCACGGTGTCAAGAATTCACTTAGCATGTCAAGTTAGCCGTCGCAACAGCGTTAAGTTATCAAGTCATGCTACAAGTCAAGAGTGCGCCGCCACGGGCCACTATCAAGTTATCAAGTCACCAGGATTAATTACAAGTTACAAGTTAGGTGTGCACCCCACTGGGTCACTAGCAAGGACATCAGAAAATACCAGAAAATCCCGAGAACCGTACTAGTCATAAACAATTACTTGAAAACCGTGTTAGGCCATGTCGAGTCAAGATAGTCGTGCTGTGTTGAACAGATCTCAGGAAAACCCAATCCACAAAAGAGAAACCAAGTCGAGAAATAAAACCAATACTCCAAGAGCTAATGGGTTAAGCAAGGGGGTCAGGGTGCATGGGTCACGCAGCGTACGCGCAAGGGCGCGCGCACAGGGGAAAACGTACGCGCAAGAGCGTGCTCACAGGGGGCAGCGTACGCACAGGAGCACGCATGCAGGGGAGCAGCGTACGCACAGGAGCACGCACGCAGGGGAGCTGTGTACGCACAAAGGCACGCACGCAAGGGAGCTGCATACGCGCAAGGGTACGCACGCAAGGGAGCTGCATATGCGCAAAAGTACGCAAGCAAGGGAGCTGCGTACGCGCAAGGGCACGCACGCAAGGAAGCTGCGTACGCGCAAAAGCACGCACGCAAGGGAGCTGCATACGCGCAAAAGCACGCACGCAAGGGAGCTGCGTACGTGCAAGGGCACGCATGCAGGGAAAGGGTCTTCTTCTCCATGGCTGAGAAGAAGCTCCAATGGCTCCCAAAACTTCAAACATCACAACTTGGCCATCCGAACTCCAAATCCAGATTTCCAAAGTTCCAACCAGGGTAAAATTGAACTCTCTTCCACATGGAAACATCAAAACCCATAAAAATCCAACTTAAATAGATCAAAACCATGTAAAACCGAAAATAGAGAAAACTTAGATCTAGAACAATGGAGACTCCAAATCACAAAATGCCAAGTTTTAATGTTGATCACCATGTCCTAAACTAGCAAATGGACAAATAAAATGGGGTTCTCATGTGGTGGCAAGGTGCACTTGCCTATGGGTTGGTGTTGTGGAGAGGAAGGAGAAGAGTGTTGTGTTGAGGAAGGAGAAGAAGAAATTAATGGAGGTTTATGAGGAGAGAGAAAAGGTTGGTGGAGTTTTAAAGAGGGTGGGATGTGGTGTGTTGAGGGTGGAGTATAGGCTAAGGTGTACCAATACACATTAAACCAAACCAAACCAAACCAATCCAATTAAAATTGAGCCTTGACAAAACCTAAAATACGAAAAATACCGAAATTCCACAAGTTGAGAAAAAAATAAAAATACATGCCAAAATCCAGATACGAGTATAAATACAAAATACGAAAAATACGGGAAATGAGGGTGACATGTCTGGCGTATGTGAAGCTCCCAGATCTGAAGATTCAGAAGCTAGGGACAAGGACTACGAAGGCGATCTTCTTGGGGTATGCCGAGAAGAGTGATGCTAGGAGATTTCTTGATATTGAGTCAAATCATATCATTGAATCTCGCGATGTTGAATACTTTGAAGACAAGTTTGCAAAAGACAAAAACATTGTTCTTTCGGATATTCCAGAAAATGATGTAGGTGCAAATGAGACTGAAATCTCATATGGGCTAGTAGTCCAAGAAGAAGCTGTTATTGAGAAAACAACTCTTGTACCAGAACTCGCAGAGCCATCAGCTAAGCGAACGAGAAGACCGAAAGATTTTGGAGATAAAGCTTTGTCACCTATCATGTGGAAGCAGATCCGCTTACCTATGATGAGGCGATGAAGACCAGAGATGCTATCTTCTGGAAGGAAGCAATGAATGACGAGTTTGAATCTATCACCTCCAATAACACATGGGTGTTGGTAGATCTACCTGAAGGAGAAAATCCCATCGGATGTAAATGGATCTTCAAGAAGAAGATGAAGGCATATGGAACTATTGACAAGTTCAAGGCCAGGCTGGTAGCCAAGGAATTTTCTCAGAAACAGGGGATAGACTACTTTGACACGTACGCTCTAGTAGCTCGGATGACCACCATCAGTATGTTAATCGCTCTAGCAGCTATACATAAGTTGGTGATACATCAGATGGATGTAAAGACAGCATTCCTGAATGGGGAGCTGACCGAAGAGATCTACATGCAACAGCCAGATGGATTTATCGTCAAAGGTCTTGAAGACAAAGTCTGCAAGTTGGTGAAATTATTGTATGGTTTGAAGCAAGCTCCTAAGATGTGGCATGAGAAGTTTGACAAAGTTATTAGGTCAAACGGCTACAGAGTCAGTGAGACGGACAAATGTGTTTACACAAAGTTCGCTGATGGAAGAGGAGTCATCGTTTGTCTGTACGTGGACGACATGCTAATCATAGGTACGGATATAGGTTGTATCACAGAGACAAAGAAGTTTCTCTCAACCAAGTTTAGTATGAAGGACTTGGGGGATGCAGATGTCATCTTGGGCATAAAGATCATCCAGACAGACACTGGAGTAGCGCTGTCACAATCTCACTACATTGAGAAGATGCTCACACGCTATGGGTATAAGGATCTTCCAGGGATCAATACGCCGTACAGGTGTGATCAGAAGCTGAAGCCAAACTCGAGCGTTATCGGAAGTTTGATGTACGCAACCACTAACACAAGGCCTGGCATAGCTTTCGTCGTAGGAATGCTGAGTCGGTTCACAAGCAACCCAGTGGTTGAGCACTGGAAAGTTGTGAAGCGGGTAATGAGATATCTCAAGAAGACTCAGACATATGCACTACACTACAGCGGATATCTGACAGTAGTGGAAGGCTTCAGTGATGCTAGCTGGTGTTCAGAGGTGGAAAACGAGAGATCTACAGGTGGATATGTCTTTTCCTTGGGTGGAGCTGCTATATCGTGGAAGTCGAAGAAGCAGACTACACTCTCTCGTTCCTCCATGGAATCTGAATTCTATGCACTTGAAACTACAACAGATGAAGCAGAATGGCTTCGGAAGCTCATGTATGATCTTCTAGTGGTTGGGGCTCAGATACCGGCAATACCGATATACTGTGACAACCAGGCGACTGCGGCGGTGGCATCAAATGACCTCTTTAACGGGAAGAAGAGGACTGTGTGGTTGAAGCACATGGCAGTACACGATCTTATCAAAAGAGGTGTAATTGCAGTGATTGATGTTCGGAGTCAGGAGAACCTGGAAGATCCGTTCACAAAGGGCCTCAAGCGCCAGTTGGTCGATGACACAGCTTGTAAAATGGGCTTGAAGGCATTCTGATAGTGTGTCTTTGTAATCCTACTATAAAGTTTTATGCTATTAGTTCAAAGAGAAATCTACTAGGCATCTAACTTTTGGTTCAAAGGAGGATCACTGACTGGAAAACTATCAGGTAACAGTGGGTACTTGTTCTCTAGAATATGGAAGGGATACGGACCCATAACCACTGTTGTCTACTATGTATTTTTTCTACAGAAAAAACAGATCCTGTGGAAGGTTGGCTTAAACGCCTTAATGAGTTCTCAGGCAGAGTGAATGCCTGGTGTGCTTTACAGGAAGCACGGTAGAGCAGTACTACAAGGAGTGAAACTCTATGCTACAGTGGGATGACTCCACCATGAGGTTCTCAGGTAGGGGTAATGCCTCGGCTTTGCAAGCCAAGTCATAGCGGCGTAGCACCGCAAATAGGCAGGTAGCCTAATGCTGTAGACGTAATTAAAGAGTTGTAGACAGGACTACAAAGGGGAGGATGGCCCCATGTTACAGTGGCATGACACCACGATGAGGTACCTAGGTAGGGGTAAAGCCTCGGCATTGCAAGCCATGTCGTTGCGGCATAACACCGCAAGGAAGCCTTAGGCTTCATGCTGGGTAGTTTGGCACTACAAAGAGGCTTGTGACCTCATGCTACAGTAGTATGACACTACGATGAGGTTCCCAGGTAGGGGTAATGCCTCGGCTTTAGGCCATGTCATAGCGGCGTAGCACCGCAAGGAAGCGCAAGGCTTCATGCCATATCTCTTTAATAAAGAACTCACCTATAGTGTATGGAAAGAGATATCAGACAGTCTCTTGAGGGTAAACTTGTAGACGCCCAAAATTATACACTGAAACCAGGCTGGCACAGGGCCTTTAATGTGCAGCCAGAAGCACACGTAACTACACTTTGTGAGTGGGAAGAATTAAAATTGTGGTGCAGAATTTAAGGCGTAGTCCATTCTTGTATCACATTGTTATTTAACCCATGCGGGAAGATTCAAGTCGTCAGCGACATCTATCCTAATGCAAAATGGACAGTTACTGTGGGGAACGCTCAACCCTGGACACATATATATATGTTGTGATATGTGGGGGATTGTTGATGCTTTCTTTACATGGAGAGAGCTTGCTCTCAACATGCCTTGTAAAATTATAGTCCCACATCGGAAATGCACCATGAGTTATCTCAACATATATACTTAGTTGTGTTGTTGAGAGATGCACATGGGGTGGTGACCCTAAGGAGGGAACCATGTGGGTGATTTTACTAGGAGATAAGAATAAGGCTCCAAGGATTAAACATTAATGCTTTTGTCATTCTCTTGGATTAAATTCTATTTGGAGCTAAGCCCCAACGGGGCTTAGCGACTCGGACTCGGACTCGGACTCGGACTTGGACTCGGTCTCATGGGCTCATGAGGCGTAATGTGGCATTTTGTTGGCGCACTTTGCACTTAGCACGTCAGCAGTCATGCGGCTCATATGCGGCCATACGGTCTTATGCGGCTCATGCGGTCCATGCGGTCATGCGGCCATGCGGCCATGCGGCTCATACGGTCCATACGGTTCATGCGGCTCATGCGGTTCATGCGGCCATGCAGCTCATGCGGCTCATACGGCTCATGCGGCCCATGTGGCCCATACGGTTCATGCGGTCGTGCGGCTCATGCAGCTCATGTGGTCCATGCGGCCCAAGCGGTCCATACGGCCAGGCTGCTGCTGCTGCTGTCGCATGGAGGGCTACACTGACTGTGCAGATTATAAATCATTTATGGAAAGGATGAATCAATGCGATTAATTCAGATCCTATCTTTGTGGGATTTGAATTAATTTTGTTCCTATCTTTGTGGGATTAGAATTAATTAGTTGCTATCTTTTTGTGATTTGATTCAATCTGTCCATAACTGAAGAGGCGGCTAGGGTTTCCATCCTCTCTCTATATATACTCTCTTCTGGCCTCCTTTGTGGCTACTACGAAAATACAAGTCAGAAAAGGAGAAAGAGAGAGAGAGAGAGTTGCTGCCGCCATTGCAAGTCCATCCGAGGAGTCAGAACAGAGGTGACTTCGAGCGTTCCACAAGTTTTTTAACTTGCTGGTTCCTGGAAGCAGATCTTGTGGGGCGAATCATGCTTTGAGCAACGGTGTTTTAACACTCCAGCATTGTTCTTCTTCTCATCTCTCTCTAGATTATTGTAACTCGTTCTGTCCCAATTGCAACACGTTTGCAAGAAAGAACGAGATATCTTCTTTTCTCTATTTCCCTCCTTCAGATTGTAATTTGGCTATTTGATGTATTGTACCATCGTAGATCTTGAGTTTGATCACTGCAAAGTTTTGTGTGACATCTCAAATCTCGATTGTATCAGTTTTTCCATCTTTCATCAAGCCCCGTGACTACAAAAATAAACCAACTAAGTTATAAGAATCCAACTGGACCCAATCTTCTAATGAACTCAAGATGTACAAACTGGTGCAATAGTCAGCCTTACCAGAAATAATAAAATAAAAAAATCGTATATTTGCCATAATCAAGTATAATTATTGGATTCATAAAGTTGTATAATTAATGTGGAAATAACATCTAAGTGATAAAATTGCACTAATTAAAAATATAATCCAATTTGTGTGATGTCATTGCATTAATTCAAAATGGAAACATCTTCCATGCAACATGTAGGACATGTAAGGACACCCATTATTGATGATCACAAATATATTGAACATGTATAAGATTTTCTATCATACCAATTTCAAACTACCATATAGTTTGATAATCGTATATGAATTGAATTTAGTTGTTTTACTCACAAGTTGTACCATCAAAAAAATTATGAATCATATGTAACACTGTATCCAGACTCTATTCTATCCAAAAATAAAATCGGTTAGGAGTGGCAATCACATCTTCTTCTCCCACAAACTTTTGCTTATGTATAAAAAAGTAAGATATGCATAAAAAAAGTAAGACATGCATAGTTTGCTTTATGCATGTGGAGAACCATGACAGTGCATTACATAGGATGTCACGTCCCAGAACCAGAATACTGGAGAGCGGGGGAATGACTCGGCCAGCTACGTATTACGGGTAGATGAATACCGTATAATACGATCAATGCTGTCTAACAAGACGAAGGGGTACATGCTACATGAAAGTCTTACTATGGTCACTTCACCTCTATTGTCTCAATCATTCAAAACAAGAAACAGAAATAGAGAACATGTAAGATAAAGCAGTAAGGCGTCCCAAACGCTTAGTCAAAATATTCTTGAGATCTGGCTTTACAAAACATAGCCAGATGGTATAGTAACATGTAGACAATTGTTATCAGCTGCAGTCTGACTTAGTTATAATTATGCAAAAGTAAGTACAAGACAATCCGACTAACATGTCGGTGCCAAACGGCTAAGTATAAAGTAAATAACAAAACGAGCGGTGAAGTAAGGAACCCACTCGAGTCCTCCTGCGATCATCCCTCTAGTGTTGACCATCTTGGAGGTAGAAGTAAGCTGGATCCTCGGAGACTGGCTCTAAATCTGGCCATGCAAAACCAGAGAGATTAGACCTCTAATAGCAAGTACCACAAGGAAGCACGATATGAAGGACTAAACCAGTAAGTAAGAGGATATAATAATAGATCTCTGCTTTCCACTAGGATTCACCTAACATCACGACACTTCGAACCAACCTCCCAACCAAACAAGGACAAAAGTTAGCCCGTCATGTCCTGACATTCTGATCATCTCAGTTAGGCAACAGGGTAGGTACAGTATACAAACAAATCATCTTGAATGGCCAATCAACTACTACGGCTTGCTATTGTGAGTCCCAAGTTATCTTGGAATTATGCAAATAGGGATTCCTCAATTCTTACTATGTGCAAGCAAGGCTAGTCTATCCAATCAATCAATTGTGCCAATCATGTAATTAGACGAGTCCCAGCGGGACGCCCGCCGTTAATATAGTATGTACAATAATATAAGCAGATACTGTTTCCTGCCCGTGTGACAGATTTACAGTATTTGTAGAAACCAGCCGGCCTGTCGGGCACTTAATAGTCCCAAGAGGGCTGCCATGTAAGAATTCGGGAATCTATTCTCTCCATGCCATCATTATTTTATTTAACTTAATAGTCTCTACGTTGAGTGAAGTTCCATGCCGTGGATCATGGTCATTCAGAATAAGTACTTTCGTTCGGGGTACGATATGCGCAACTCTATAATGATACCACTACGGTCAGATTGTAGGTCTTACATAGCGTAATGTAACAATCAAATCTGACCATGGAGTAATCATGCCTTGACCATAAAGTACATATGCTGTTTTTGTAAGATAGATAAATAACTAAATAAATAAATAATTTGAAGCCTGCATGTGCCTGTATGCCAATATTCCTGATTGGCTTATCGAGTACAATAGTTCATTACATGAACGTGTCTCATTCATTTCGTTCAATAAGACGACTAGCCAGTCTCTTAGTTCCAACTAGGAACGCATGATCAATTTTAGTCAAGATAATCTTTATCATCAATGGTGACAAGGGATGAAAGTCAAATAGTATTCAGTGGAGTCGAGTCTACGACTCTTAGGGTTAAGTTTCAGTCAATCTGGGTATCTATGACTCAATTCACGACACATGGTACATCTCACGTGACAATCTATATTTAACAGAAATATTAGCATATCATGACTATAACAAGTTTATGCAAAAAGGCGTAAGGATATAAAATGGACGTTAAACATCTAATAAGATATCAATATACAGGGCTATAGAAGATCCAGGGTAAGCAGGCTACGCTCATGTCAGCCTACGCTCAAGTCAACGTACGCTCAGGTCAAGCTACGCTCAGGTCAGCGTACGCTTAGGTCAAGCTACGCTCAGGTCAAGCTACGCTCAGGTCATCATACGCTCAGGCAGCATACGCTCAGGCAAACTAGCGTATGGACTCCATACGACTCCTTACCATCCAAGCCAGCGTACGCAAGTCATACGCTTCCAAAAGGCAGCGTATGAACTCCATACGACTCCTTACCATCCAAGCCAGTCTACGCAAGTCATACGCTTCCAAAAGGCAGCGTATGAACTCCATACGACTCCTTACCATCCAAGCCAGCGTACGTAAGTCATACGCTTCCAAAAGGCAGCGTATGAACTCTATATGACTCCTTACCATCCAAGCCAGCGTACGTAAGTCATACGCTTCCAAAAGGCAGCGTATGAACTCCATACGACTCCTTACCATCCAAGCCAGCGTACGCAAGTCATACGCTTCCAAAAGGCAGCGTATGAACTCCATACGACTCCTTACCATCCAAGCCAGCGTACGCAAGTCATACGCTTCCAAAAGGCAGCGTATGAACTCCATACGACTCCTTACCATCCAAGCCAGCGTACGTAAGTCATACGCTTCCAAAAGGCAGCGTATGAACTCCATACGACTCCTTACCATCCAAGCCAGCGTACGTAAGTCATACGCTTCCAAAACATAGCGTATGAACTCCATACGACTCCTTACCATCCAAGCCAGCGTACGCAAGTCATACGCTTCCAAAAGGCAGCGTATGAGATCCATACGCTTCCAAAAGGCAGCGTATGGGGACTGCGCTGCACTAAAGAGCGCGTGCAATTCAGTGGCACAAGCTAAAAAGCTTGCGCACTACTCACTGTCTTCTCCAAACAGCAAGAACTCCATGGTTTGAACCCAAAGCTTCAAAAGTCCATAACTTGGTCAAAATAAGTCCAACTCGAACTTTTTAAAGGTTAAAATTGGGTAGAATAAAATTCTCTACAACATGGAACCATCCAAACTTAAAAACAAGAAAGTTTGATAGATCAAAACCATCAAAATCCAAAAATAACTAATTTCTAGATCTACTAAAAATAAAACTTCAAAACGAGAAATGCCAAGTTCTAAACTCTCTTAGAATCACAAGGGAAAGAGAATGGAACCATAAAAATGGGTCCTCATGAAGAAGCAAGATGTACTTGGCTACGGTTTGGTAGGTGGAGGGAGTGATGAGGAAGAAGAAGAAGAAGAAGAGTAATGGTGAAAGAAAAATAATGAAGAGAGAGAAAAGGGGGGGTTGGCTTTAAATGAAAAGGTGGTGGTAGGTGGGGGTGTTAGGTTTGGTTCATGATGAACCAACTAACTAAACCAAACCAAGTCGAACCCAAGTCTAGCTAAAGCAGAGAAATAAAAGCAGAAAGTAAAATGTAGATAATTAATTAACATGAATTTAAAGAGATTTAAATACAAAACAATACATGATAAATATTAAATAAATATATTTAGGCAGTACATGTATTAAAAATACGTATACTGGGAACGGAAAGTGACATCTCTACCCTCCTTAGAAAAATTTTGTCCTCGAAATTTCAAATCCAAGCAGGATAGGAATATCAAGGCCAATCTAGTACAAGCAATTTAAGCAAGCAATCATTTTACAATGTCCATAGCAAGTAACATATCTATATTTAAAAATCTACGATATCAAGTAATTCTATCTATGGGGTGACAAGCATGAGAAGCTAAATACGATCAAGGTATACAGAAAGAGATATACCTTGTGAGTCAAACAAGTGCGGATATCGTGATCGAATATCATCCTCACGTTCCCACGTTGACTCTCCTAAAGAGTGATGACCCCAAGCAACCCAGACAAGGTTAATTGTTCGGTTCTTGAGTATCTTCTCTTTTCGGTCCAAGATGGACACAGGCTGCTCATCGTAAGACAAGTTGGTACCAACAACCAATTCAGAATGATCGAGGATATGGCTTGGGTCCGATACATACCTTCGTAACTGAGATACATGAAACACGTCATGCACCTCTCGTAACAAAGGTGAAAGGGACAAACGATAAGCAATATCGCCTACCCTATCAAGAATAACGAATGGTCCTACGTATCGCGGACTCAACTTCCCGCGAACGCCAAATCTAATGACCCCACGGGTAGGTGAGATCCGTAAGAATACGTGGTCCCCAACGGAAAACTCTAGCGGCCTACGATGCTGGTCCGCCCAATGACGATGTCGATCCTGCGCAACTCGAAGTCGCTCTCTAATTCCTTTAACCACTTCAACTGTCTGGACAATCATTTCTGGGCCTAGCATCTTCTTCTTCCCGATATCATCCCATGCTAGTGGCGACCTACACTTCTTACCATATAATACTTTAAATGGTGCCATCTGGATACTGGCTTGATAACTGTTGTTATATGAAAACTCAACTAAGTGCAGGTGGCCTTCCCAAGATCCTCCAAAATCTAGGGTGCAAGCTCGCAACATATCTTCTAAAGTCTGAATTGTCCTTTCTGATTGGCCGTCCGTCTGTGGATGGTAAGCCGTGCTAAATCTTAACTTGGTACCCAAACTACGATATAAGCTCTTCCAGAAATGTGACGTGAAACGGGTATCTCTGTCTGACACAATACTGACAGGGACTCTTTGCTGCCTGACTATCTGCTGCATGTACAACTCTGCCAACTTTTATGTAGATTGTCCTACTCTGAAAGGAAGAAAGTTTGCTACCTTTGTAAGCCGATCTACTATTACCCAAATAGCATCTTTACCACTCGGTGATCTCGGTAAACCGGTCACAAAGTCCATTATGATGTGTTCCCACTTCCATTCCGGAATAGGAAGCGGTTGTAATAATCCAGCTGGCCTCTGCTGTTCTGCCTTTACTTGCTGACATATCAAGCAACGAGAAACAAACCTAGCTATCTCTCTCTTCATCCCGTTCCACCAGAAGTGCTGCTTGATATCTTGGTACATCTTGGTCCCTCCAGGATGTATAGAATACTAAGAACTGTGAGCTTCTGTCATTACTTCTTGTCTGATTTCTCCACTAGGTACACATAGACGCGATCCAAACCTAAGGGTACCATCTTCATGAATTTGCATCTCCTTTCTGAGTCCTGACTCACATTCTGCCCTAAGCTTCTGAATCCTTGGGTCCTGTGCCTGGGCTGCCTTGATCCTGCCTACCAAGTCAGATTGAACTTGTAGACTTGCCAGAACTCCTACATCATTAGGAAGTATAACTTCGATGCCTATCTCCTGAAGGTCTTCTAAGATGTGCTTCTGCGTTGTCAACATAAATATGCCGCCTCTTCTGCTAAGAGCGTCTGCTACCATATTAGCCTTGCCTGGATGATACTGAAGCTCCACGTCATAATCCTTGATCAGCTCTAACCATCTTCTCTGCCTCATGTTCAGCTCCTTCTGAGTAAAGATGTACTTCAGACTTTTATGGTCTGTGTACATGTCCACTCGGTCACCATATAAATAATGCCTCTATAGCTTCAAAGCAAATACTACCGCCGCCAACTCCAAATCATGAGTTGGATAATTTTTCTCGTGGTCTCGAAGTTGCCTAGATGCATACGCTATCACCTTCCCATGTTGCATAAGGACACATCCAAGTCCTTTACCTGACGCATCACAATATATCGTAAAACCTCCGGGCCCAACTGGTAATGTAAGGATAGGCGCTGATATCAACTTCTGCTTCAGATTCTCAAATGATGCCTGGCATTCTGCCGACCAGACGAATGGTACATCCTTTCGTGTCAAGCGGGTCATGGGTGCTGAAAGCCTCGCAAAGTCTGATACAAACCTTCTGTAATATCCTGCCAATCCTAAGAAACTCCGTACATCAGCTACGGTCTTGGGTACTGGCCAACTCTCTACTGCTTCTACCTTCTTGGGATCCACTGCTACTCCAGCTCCTGATATGATGTGACCCAGAAATGAAATATGATCCGTCCAGAACTCACACTTGCTGAGCTTGGCATACAACTGGTTCTTTCTCAAAACCTGCAACACTTTCCTGAGGTGGTCTTCATGCTCCTCTTCACTAGCAGAGTATACGAGTATGTCGTCAAGAAACACAACGACAAACTGATCTAAGTATGGCATAAAGATGCGATTCATCAAATCCATGAATATTGTTGGAGCATTGGTCAAACCAAACGGCATTACTAAGAATTCATAATGTCCATACTTTGACCTGAATGCTGTCTTGGGAATATCCTCCTTCCGAACCCTCACCTGATGGTACCCTGAACGAAGATCTATCTTGGAGAAAACTCTAGCTCTGCTCAACTGATCAAACAAGTCGTCGATCCTTGGTAGTGGGTATTTGTTCTTTACTGTCGCCGCGTTAAGCTTCCTGTAATCGATGCATAATTTGGATGATCCATCCTTCTTCCCCACAAGTACCACTGGTGCTGCCTATGGTGATATGCTAGCTTAGATAAACTTTTTCTCCTTCAATTCCTCTATGTGCTGATACACCTTGGCCTGCTCCGAATTCGCCATTCTGTAAACCCGATCTGATATTGGTTTAGTTCCAGGTGCCAATTCTATGCTGAAATTAATATCCCTAATCGGTGGTAGACCTGGAAGTTCTTCGAAAAATACGTCTAGAAATTCTTCAACTACCTTCGGAACTTGAACTTCTTCCATTGCTGTTACTACTCCCTGCTCTTGCTGAGTTGCCTCTGACCTGACTAAGGTGAACCTCTTCATGCCTGGAATATCAAAAGATACACTTCCACTACGACAATCTGTTATCGTATGACTGTCTTTCAGCCAGTCCATCGAAATTTCCAACAGGAAATTCTATCAACTGGGCGGGTAAGAAATGCCCGCAAACTATAACACTACATGCTAGAATAACTCTACTAACTCCTACGAGCCCATTGCCAGTGAGTATATTCAACCTCCCTAGCAATGCCTCGAACTCCATTCCTAGCCGTGTCGCAAATTGTGCAGATATAAATGAGTGTGATGCTCCCGAATCAAAAAATGCTACTGCGGGATATGAGGCGACGAGAATGTTACCTGTCACAACATCTTCCGATGCTAATGCCTCCTCCAAGGACAGTGTGAATGCCTGCCCTCGACCTCCTTGCTGGTTCCCATGTTGCGGCCTAGCCTGGTGCTGCTGCTGGTCCCTTCCTTGATGATGCTGGGGTGGTCTATGCTGGTGTTGCTGCATCGGCGGTCCCTGCTGTCGATACATCTGAGCCTGCGGACGCTGTGCCAACGGTCTTACTGCCACTGCTGGTCCTCAATACTGCCCTGTCCCTGGTGCTGGCAGAGCAGGAAACTGCTGCCCTGGTCCTCCTGACCTCGAATTCATGGAACATGTGGAAACCCGATGGTCTGGATTTCCACATATCAGACACAGTCCATTCAATGTCCGACACACATCTCTAGTGTGCCCTATCTTCCTACAATAAGTGCAGCCCGTCGGGGGTTGCTGGTTCTTCCTCTGTTGCTGCTGCTGCCTGGGTGGTGGTGCTGGCCCTCGTATCGCCACATCGTGGATACGAATGCCAGTGGATGGTACTGTTGTTCGGGGCGCTGCTCCTCCTCCTCCTTCAATCTGACTGTGAGATCTCTTCTAACCTCCAGTCCTTACTGTGATCCTCTGAATGGTGATCTCATGCCTCCGGGTTGCCGTCAATATCTCATCAAAAGTCTGGTAATTGTGCCCTTCTATCAATTGCAAGAGCTCAAGATGAAACCCTTGCTGGAACCTCATCGCCCTCTGGCGTTCCGTCGCTACCATCTCTGGGGCAAACCTACTCAATCTGCAGAACTCCACTGCATAAGCATCTACCGTCTTGCCGGCCTGCTTGAGGTTGATAAACTTCTGTTGTAGCTCAAACTGTGCCACAACTCCATAGTACTTCGTCTTGAATCTTGCTGTAAAATCGTCCCAAGCAACGGGACGTCTGATACCTACGTCCTCTGATTCCCACCAATCACGTGCGAGATCCTGAAGTAACAACTTCACCTGATCCACACGTTCTTCTGCCGGCACCATAGCTGCTGTCAGGATAGCCTCAATATCCTTAAGCCATGCATCTGTTGAAATAGCATCCTCCGTGCCCTCGAAATGACGGGGGTTATACTTGCAAAATCTGGTTGATGCTCCCGAATCTGGCCTCGTCCCTCTTTCCAATGCCGTCTGCAATCCTTGGTTGAGTAGTACGTTCTGCTCTTACAACTGAGCGGGCATGCGCTGTTGGGCTAACATCTGGTGTTGCTGAGTAGCCATCATTCCTCTCATGATCTCCAGAAGGGCTGGTGTGTCCACTTCCACAGGGGTAGGTAGAACTGTTGGGGTGGTGGAACATCTGGATACTGCGATCCAGCTGCCGCTTCCACTATCACTTCTTCCTGGGTAGTCTTTCGAGTTAGTACTGGCTCTTGTTGCTGACCAACATGGTCATGTTATCCATGTTGCTGTCCATGTTGTTGATGTCCAGCTCTGACAGGTACGGACGAGGTGCCCCTAAGAAAAGGGACAAGAGAACAATCAAACAACCGGACATGAAGGATCAATGAAGTCAAAGGATACTGGAATGTCAAGCTAGAGTTGAGAGTAACAAATCATGAGATCAAGGGGAAACATGTGTGATTGAGACATCCTATTAAACACCCCACAAGTCTGAAATCAGACCTGCATGGGCCACCAATAAAACCTTGTCACGCCCCAGAACCAGAATACTGGAGAGCGGGGGAATGACTCAGCCAGCTACATATTACGGGTAGATGAATACCGTATAATACGATTAATGCTGTCTAACCAGACGAAGGGGTGCATGCTACATGAAAGTCTTACTATGGTCACTTTACCTCTATTGTCTCAATCATTCAAAACAAGAAACAGAAATAGAGAACATGTAAGATAAAGCAGTAAGGCGTCCCAAACGCTTAGTCAAAATGTTCTTGAGATCTGGCTTTACAAAACATAGCCAGATGGTATAGTAACATGTATACAATTGTTATCAGCTGCAGTCTGACTTAGTTACAATTATGCAAAAGTAAGTACAAGACAATCCGACTAACATATCGGTGCCAAACGGCTAAGTATAAAGTAAATAACAAAACGAGCGGTGAAGTAAGGAACCCACTCGAGTCCTCCTGCGATCATCCCTCTAGTGTTGACCATCTTAGAGGTAGAAGTAAGCTGGATCCTCGGAGACTGGCTCTAAATCTGGCCATACAAAACCAGAGAGGTTAGACCTCTAATAGCAAGTACCACAAGGAAGCACGATATGAAGGACTAAACCAGTAAGTAAGAGGATATAATAATAGATCTCTGCTTTCCACTAGGATTCACCTAACATCACGACACTTCGAACCAACCTCCCAACCAAACAAGGACAGAAGTTAGCCCGTCATGTCCTGACATTCTGATCATCTCAGTTAGGCAACAGGGTAGGTACAGTACACAAACAAATTATCTTGAACGGCCAATCAACTACTACGGCTTGCTATTGTGAGTCCCAAGTTATCCTGGAATTATGCAAATAGGGATTCCTCAGTTCTTACTATGTGCAAGCAAGGCTAGTCTATCCAATCAATCAATTGTGCCAATCATGTAATTAGACGAGTCCCAGCGGGACGCCCGCCGTTAATATAGTATGTACAATAATATAAGCAGATACTGTTTCCTGCCCGTGTGACAGATTTACAGTATCTGTGGGAACCAGCCAGCCTGTCGGGCACTTAATAGTCCTAAGAGGGCTGCCATGTAAGAACTCGGGAATCCATTCTCTCCATGCCATCATTATTTTATTTAACTTAATAGTCTCTACGTTGAATGAAGTTCCATGCCGTGGAGCATGGTCATTCAGAATGAGTACTTTCGTACGGGGTACGATATGCGCAACTCTACAATGATACCAGTGCGGTCAGATTGTAGGTCTTACATAGCGTAATGCAACAATCATATCTGACCACGGAGTAATCATGCCTTGACCATAAAGTACACATGCTATTTTTGTAAGATAGATAAATAACTAAATAAATAAATAATTTGAAGCCTGCATGTGCCTGTATGCCAATATTCGGGATTGGCTAATCGAGTACAATAGTTCATTACATGAACGTGTCTCATTTATTTCGTTCAATAAGACGACTAGCCAGTCTCTTAGTTCCAACTAGGAACTGTCACGACCCGCACCCTAGAGTAAGGGCACGAGAAGTGGGTACGTCCAGCCTACGCCGCAGTGTCGGTGGTAGAACGCTGTCCTAGGTCAATCATCTAATAATATAAAGTACCTGTACAGTTTATACTCTCCGTGTGGAGGTGACAAACAGAAACAACTCAATCACATCTAGGTAGAGAAATGGAAGATAGATAGATAGACAGATGGTAACTCAAAGAGAACAGTACAATAGATGAAATAAACCCAAGTGTCTAGGATAACATAACATCAGAATGTCAACTCATAAAACAATAAGTCTAAGAGTCTATACATAACTCAACATCTCCAAATACAACTCAGATGTGAGACAAAATGATAATATAGGAAGACTGCCTAGACTAAACTGGTCTAGACTACTGGAACAACATCCTCAGCTGCAGGTGGATCCTGCTGAGGGTCCACAACATAAGTGTCATCTAGTCCTGCTCCATAATAGGTAGACACCAGGGCCTCCTCCTCATCCTCTGTAATATTTTCAACAGGTCCAATCAGGACAGAAACGAGCACAATACATCTCACACAGTGCATAGTATGATAGGAAATATAAAGCATGCAATAGAGTAAAATATAGGAAACGCTGAAAGAAGATACATGTAGCAAAAGAGATAACTGTAATGAAATGTCTACTATAATAGAGAACTAGCAGTGTCTAGTGAGTCAGAGTAAAATATAGACATGTGAAATAGCATAGGAGATTCATGACTACAGCTAGGAGTGATTCATGACTACAGCTACTGGGGTAATATCTACATGACTATTTCCACTCCCCCATCCCCAATCAATACACAAGGATCCGTTCAAGTTATGTTAAGATTCATGATAAGCCCATAAATGGGAGATTCATGAGAGGCTCTGTGATTCATGAGAGTACATGAGTCACAAGTGATTCGTGAATCTATGAAAGCATAGAGATACATGATGATTCGTGAAACGCACAAACATGCTGTATCTGATGCTCCCGAAGGGGATAACATCTCATAAAAAGATCCATATAGTACCAATCCGTGATAACAATCGTGTCAGCATCAAGTAAAGTAATCTAGAGTAAGAATATAAATCCTGGCAAATATGAAACGGTCAGAGAATGTACTCGCCTGATAACTGAATGTCTGAAGAAGATATACTGTCTGAGGAGAGGTGTATGGCTCCTAATCAGAGCAATACAAGTCACAATGTATCCACAATGGTAAAAATAAAGTATACAATGCATACTACATGATTCTAGGTCAATCTGGTCAAAAGTCAACTCTTGGTCAACTCTAATAGTCAAACTAGGTCACAGGAAGTCATACTAAGTCAAACAAGTCAAATACTAGTCAATATGATCAATCTGGGTCAAGTCTAGGTCAAACTTAGACCAACTAAGGTATTGGTCAAACAAAGACCAGTCAGTAAGGTAATTAGGTCAAACAAAGACCAGTCAGTAAGGTAATTAGGTCAGACTAGTTAAACTAGTCATTTTAGGTTAGTCCTAGTCAAATCTAGGTCAATTAGGTCAACTTTGACCTAAGGTTGACTTTGGTCAACCCTTAGTCAACAAGGGTCAACAAGTTGGGTTTTGGGTCATTAGGGTTAGTTGGGTTAGCCTCTAATGCCATAGGCTTGTAACCTAGGCCATAGGCTTGATAACCTATAGGTTTCCTCATAAACCTATATCTATAAGTCATATATATATATATATATATATATATATATATATATATATATATATATATATATATATAGTCTACCTACTACATATATATATCAATATATGTGAATACTCTATAATAATACAATCACACTCACATATGTATATATCTTACATATATATATATATATATACATACACATAACTATATAGGCCTATAGACTAAGTATACACATATATCATATAGGTACCTATATATAGACACCATATATATATATCATATATATATATATATATATATATATATATATATATATATATATATATATATATATATATATACATATATATATATATAACTTATATATATATTACATATATAGAGAGACATAGAGAGAGGGACATAGAGTGAGAGAGAGTGAAAGAGAGAGAGACTGAAAGAGAGAGAGTGAGGTCTGGACAGAGAAAAGGGGGGGGGGGATGTTCCAGGTTCTGGAACCCAAACCCAGACCCAAACACACACACACACACAGCCTACATATATACATACATATGTATATATATACAACTACACATATATATAACCAAATACTCCCAAAATTGACCCACACTCACATATACATATATACTACACATATACATACTAAAATACACTAATACAATGTATAATTTATATCAAAATTAAGTTTGAAATTCATTTTTACAAAACTGGAAAATAATACAAAACTGGAAAAATGGACTGTTTAGGTAAATATAGGTAAACTTGATTTCTCATAGAAAACCGAGCTAAGGCTCGATTCGAAGGGTTGGTAACTGAGCCCCTAGGTGTCCTCTAGTGTCTAGGGGGCCTGACATGACACCACGACACATTTCGACGTATCCACGACTCACAAAACCCAATCGGGTAAACCTGATACACACGCACGCACACAGTATCGTGCACGCGTGCAACTCACCCTAGGACACGACACAGACACTCTCGTGTCTCGTGCACGTGCACGAATGTTCACCTAGGGGTAGGGTACGTGTCCAACACCCTGCACTGTGTCCACGTGTCTCACAGCGTCGACACGAGAGCCGTATCAGTCGTGAAAACACGACTGATACGCGCGAGTTCGACAGCGTCGTGCACGTTGTCACAAGCCTCGTGCTCGTGACACAGGATACGAGACACCACGAAATTGTGTCCACGTGTTCGCCTAAGGATAGGCTTCGTGTCCATGACACTACGAAGTGTCCACGTGTCGTGTACAGTGGACACGACACGCTCAAAGATAGGTGTCTGTGTGTGTATAATGTGTACTGAACGACCCTTTGAGAGTCGATTTTCGTGTCCGACAGGACACGAGGTCATTCCAAACTTTGGGGATGACCTGTCAGTCATTGCCCCGTGTCGTGTGTCAAGTTTGACGTGTCCAAGTGGCGTGTAGAGTGTGTTTGGACACTGTGGTAGCAGGGCACATTTTGTGTACTGTGCAGTGTCCAAACAGTGGAAAAACTGAGAGCTGTTGTGTCCAAATTTGGACACAACACAAACCAATATGTGCTCAGTGACATGGGGTTAGGTTTAGCTAGGTCTAGGCTAGATTTTGGTTCAAAAAGATTTGGAAAACAGTGAGTAATTTACACTATGACAGAACACAAAATACATTAAATTTCAAATAGGATACGTGTCCGATACGACACCATACAAACCCTAAAAGTCACCAAACCCTACCCATAGCTTAGTTATAACTAATGGCATGCAATTATGAAGAAAAACTAGAAATCTAATATGGTTTAGTCATAAATACCTCCTTGTGTGCAAAGTCTTGAATTTCCACTAAATGAGGGTGTACATCCACTAGCCTCAACTTGTCCTTCCTTGGTGAAACTTGAGTAGCACACTTCCCTAGGCTCCCTTAGATTGTAGGTGACCTAATGGAGAAAACTAGAGGTTCAAAGCTTGTGTAATGAGAAAGTTATGGTCAAAAGAGTGGAAGGGTTCTTGGGTTTTTCTTGGTTTTTGATTACTCTTGAAACTTGTGAAGTTCTCTAAGTGTTTGGTTATATAGGAATGGGGGTGGCAAGGGGGTGTCTTGGGGCTCTCTTGGCCGGCCACACATGGTCAAGGGGTTGTTCAAGTGTTCTAGGCTAAGAGAAGGACTTATGTGCCATAAAATAGATATTTTGCACAAATTAAGCAAATATCCTTTAAAGGTAAAATTAGATATTTTCATACTTTGACCTAATGAAAATATCTCCCTCTTAGTCATTCTAGGTTAGGAGTTAACTTATAGATTAGGGTAATAGGTTAGGGATTAATAAGTCACTAATCTAAAAGTCCATGAATAGTAAAAAATCTCACTAATCCCAAATAATTCCTAGAAAATTACCAAAATACCCCTTAGGCTAAAAATCACAATTTGATGTTCTAAAAGCTTAGGTAGGCTCACATGATCATGTTTAGTCTCTAGGTTAAATAACCTCTATGGTTACACTAAGGTTTATACTAGTAAATCACCAAAGTCATAAGTCATGACTTTAGAAAATAGTTTTAATCAAACTAAAATTTACCAAAAATCATGTCATGACTAAAATACCATTATTAATTAATAAATTAATAAAATTTCAAAAATAACCCATTTTCAGAAAAGTGGGTGTTACAAGTCTACCCTCCTTAAAATAATTTCGTCCTCGAAATTTAGATGGTCGTACTCCTTCTAGGTCAAACCTCCAACAATCAAGGACGAAGCCACTACCTAGGCAACATACAAGGTCAACAAGCAAAATAGGGGTAGTAGACCTATACTGGGTCATGTCCAAAAATTGGCTGGCAGTTTTAGGTCATAAGGTGTCCTTAATTCAAATCGAAGCCAAAAGTAACTCCATGGGGTAAATCAGGATGGAGCCTCGGGTCAGGAAAATCGTACTAAGTAAATGAAGCATATGATGGTATGCCTAAGTGGGACACTAAGGTCATGGGTGTAGTATGTCATGTCTAGGTCATGTATGTAAAGTCAGTTTTGAGAAAATAACTAGTCTTGTGCTCCAAATTTAAAAGTCACGGTAACGTACCTACGGTGACCATAATTCAGAGTGGGAAAAGTCTATGGCCTAAATTGAACCAAAAATCATGATGAAATAGTAGTGTAAAGGACAGGTTAGGTGGGACAGTCCTGGTCATAGGTATAGACTAGAAAGATAAGGAAACAATAAATCACAGGGCTAAAAGGGTTACCATTCTATGGTCAGAGCTACTCTATCAAAAAGGCATAACATATATACACTAATTTATTTAAGGGAAAAATTCTTGACAAAAGAGTTTAGTCAAGAATTACATTAACAACTAAACTACTCCTACTCCTACTCCTACTCCTAAGTAAGAGATGAAGAAACAACAACAATCGACAAAATCAAAAGAACTAACAGGTCAAAACTGATCACTAATAAAGAACAGGTAGGAGCAGATGGAATTGGATTTCAAGATAGATATAATGAAGCAAGGTGGGAATGGAATTTAGAAGAACAGAACCTGCAAGCACATCGCCAACTGCCTGAGCATCCTCAACTGTCATGGCGTAAGCTCGCCCCTGCTGACCTCTTCCAGCCTGCTGCTGGAACTGCAAAAATCTCTGCTGCTGTGGCTGTAACGGTCCTCTCTACTGCTGTCCTACCGGAGCCTTGGCTCCTGCTCCTGGTGCTGCTCCCTGTGCTACTCTGCCTGTGAACTGGGAACACTCCCTCAACTGGTGGTCTGCTGCCCCACATAGTAGGCACGAGCCCAACCTCTTCCTGCACTCTCCCCATCCATGTCCCGATTTCTTACAGTAGGGACAACTGGTAGTCTGCTGTCTCGGGGCCTGCTACTGCTGCCTCGGCTGCTGATACTGCTGTGGCTGCCTCTGCTGATGCTGATAGTGAGGCCTCTTGGCCTGACCTCCACTGCTGCCTACTCCCTGTGTATCACGGCCCCTCTTGAGCTTCAGCTCAAGATCATCCTCAGCCGCCATCGCTCCTGCTAGAATATCCTCAAAGGTGGCACCCCTGTCACTCTTGGTCAAGGACTTGACCTCCTTGACCAAGCCCTTCCTGAACCTCCTCGCCTTCGCTGTCTCGCTAAGGCCCTCTACAAACCTGCTCAACCGGCAAAACTCACCGGAATACTCTTCTACAGTCTGGTTCCCCTGAACCAGGTTCTCGAACTGGGTCTCCAAAGCACCGACTGCCTGATCCGGGAAAAACTTTCCCTTGAAGAGCTCCTTGAAAACTCTCCATGTCTGCCCTGGAGTGCCTACTCTCGGGCCTGTCTGATACCAGGTACGGGCAAGATCCTGCATCTGGCTGGCTGCTGCCTCTATCTGTAGTCCGGCTGGTATCTCCGCCAGTCGAAAGATCTCCTCAATGTGCTCAATCCAGTCATCAGCATAAAGTATCCCCTCTGTCCCCAAGAAGTCCCTGGGGTTCATCTTCTTGAAGTCCTGTATGCCCGGAATCCTCTGCTGTCGCGGCTGTCCTGATCCTCCCTGTGGCTGGACTGCCAACCTCTCCATCGTCACTCTAGCCAGCTGATGGACCTCATCAATGCCTCTGGTAAATGCCGTCGTCTGACGCTGCTGCTGGGTCTGCTGCGACTCTAGGAACTGCTGGAAATATGTAAACATTTGTACAGCATCCACAAATCCAGATGGCATCTGCTGCTGGTACTCCTGCTGGTACTGCTGGTGCTGCTGGTGCTGCTGGAACTGAGGCTGACGAAACTGCGGGGGAGGCATGTCTGGGGTAGCTGGGATGGTCCCCCGAATAAGTAGAGGTGCACCCCCAAATGTGGCAGAAGCTCCTACATGAGCTGGAGTAAGGGGAGCTGTGGTCCCCGGGTCCTGGTGAGCTGGACGAGAGGTGGCAGACCTCTCAGTGGTGTCACTTGGACCGAGACGCTGTGATCGTGTCTCCACCATCCTGAAGACAGATCAATAAGGAAGTCAATAACGATACAAGGATGATAGTATCAAAGGACAATATGAAATAGATTATACAGATTTGAACAATAGTCAGTAGATTCAAATCCATGGAAATTTTCCTAATTTGTGATTGAGTATCCACTCTCTCTAAGCCTATTCCTTAAATCCTATCACAGGCTGTAGTGATACTCTAGTTCGAATACCACTACATAAACTCGGACCTGCATGGGCCACCACTAAAAACGTGTCACGACCCGCACCCTAGAGTAAGGGCACGAAAAGTAGGTACGTCCAGCCTACGCCGCAGTGTCGGCGGTAGAACGCTGTCCTAGGTCAATCATCTAACAATATAAAGTACCTGTACAGTTTATACTCTCCGAGTGGAGGTGACAAACAGAAACAACTCAATCACATCTAGGTAGAGAAATGGAAGATAGATAGATAGACAGATAGTAACTCAAAGAGAATAGTACAATAGATGAAATAAACCCAAGTGTCTAGGATAACATAACATCAGAATGTCAACTCATAATAGAATAAGTCTAAGAGTCTATACATAACTCAACATCTCCAAATACAACTCAGATGTGAGACAAAATGATAATATAGGAAGATTGCCTAGACTAAACTGGTCTAGACTACTGGAACAATATCCTCAGCTGCAGGTGGATCCTGCTGAGGGTCCACAACATAAGTGTCATCTAGTCCTGCTCCATAATAGGTAGACACCAGGGCCTCCTCCTCATCATCTGTAATATTTTCAACAGGTCCAATCAGGACAGGAACGAGCACAATACATCTCACGCAGTGCATAGTATGATAGGAAATATAAAGCATGCAATAGAGTAAAATACAGGAAACGCTGAAAGAAGATACATGTAGCAAAAGAGATAACTGTAATGAAATATCTACTATAATAGAGAACTAGCAGTGTCTAGTGAGTCAGAGTAAAATATAGACATGTGAAATAGCATAGGAGATTCATGACTACAGCTAGGAGTGATTCATGACTACAGCTAATGGGGTAATATCCACATGACTATTTCCACTCCCCCATCCCCAATCAATACACAAGGATCCGTTCAAGTTATGTTAAGATTCATGATAAGCCCATAAATGGGAGATTCATGAGAGTCTCTGTGATTCATGAGAGTACATGAGTCACAAGCGATTCGTGAATCTATGAAAGCATAGAGATACATGATGATTCGTGAAACGCACAAACATGCTGTATCTGATGCTCCCGAAGGGGATAACATCTCATGAAAAGATCCATATAGTACCAATCCGTGATAACAATCGTGTCAGCATCAAGTAAAGTAATCTAGAGTAAGAATATAAATCCTGGCAAATATGAAACGGTCAGAGAATGTACTCGCCTGATAACTGAATGTCTGAAGAAGATATACTGTCTGAGGAGAGGTGTATGGCTCCTAATCAGAGCAATACAAGTCACAATGTATCCACAATGGTAAAAATAAAGTATACAATGCACACTACATGATTCTAGGTCAATCTGGTCAAAAGTCAACTCTTGGTCAACTCTAATAGTCAAACTAGGTCACAAGAAGTCATACTAAGTCAAACAAGTCAAATACTAGTCAACATGATCAATCTGGGTCAAGTCTAGGTCAAACTTAGACCAACTAAGGTATTGGTCAAACAAAGACCAGTCAGTAAGGTAATTAGGTCAAACAAAGACCAGTCAGTAAGGTAATTAGGTCAGACTAGTTAAACTAGTCATTTTAGGTTAGTCCTAGTCAAATCTAGGTCAATTAGGTCAACTTTGACCTAAGGTTGACTTTGGTCAACCCTTAGTCAACAAGGGTCAACAAGTTGGGTTTTGGATCATTAGGGTTAGTTGGGTTAGCCTCTAATGCCATAGGCTTGTAACCTAGGCCATAGGCTTGATAACCTATAGGTTTCCTCATAAACCTATATCTATAAGTCATATATATATATATATATATATATATATATATATATATATATATATATATATATAGTCTACCTACTACATATATATATCAATATATGTGAATACTCTATAATAATACAATCACACTCACATATGTATATATCTTACATATATATATATACATACACATAACTATATAGGCCTATAGACTAAGTATACACATATATCATATAGGTACCTATATATAGACACCATATATATATATATCATATATATATATATATATATATACATATATATATATAAAACTTATATATATATTACATATATATAGAGAGACATAGAGAGAGGGACATAGAGTGAGAGAGAGTGAAAGAGAGAGAGACTGAAAGAGAGAGAGTGAGGTCTGGACAGAGAAAAGGGGGGGGGGATGTTCCAGGTTCTGGAACCCAAACCCAGACCCAAACACACACACACACAGCCTACATATATACATACATATGTATATATATACAACTACACATATATATAACCAAATACTCCCAAAATTGACCCACACTCACATATACATATATACTACACATATACATACTAAAATACACTAATACAATGTATAATCTATATCAAAATTAAGTTTGAAATTCATTTTTACAAAACTGGAAAATAATACAAAACTGGAAAAATGGACTGTTTAGGTAAATATAGGTAAACTTGATTTCTCATACAAAACCGAGCTAAGGCTCGATTCGAAGGGTTGGTAACTGAGCCCCTAGGTGTCCTCTAGTGTCTAGGGGGCCTGACACGACACCACGACATATTTCGACGTGTCTACGACTCACAAAACCCAATCGGGTAAACCTGATACACACGCACACACAGAGTATCGTGCACGCGTGCAACTCACCCTAGGACACGACACAGACACTCTCGTGTCTTGTGCACGTGCACGAATGTTCACCTAGGGGTAGGGTACGTGTCCAACACCCTGCACTGTGTCCACGTGTCTTACAGTGTCGACACGAGAGCCGTATCAGTCGTGAAAACACGACTGATACGCGCGAGTTCGACAGCGTCGTGCACGCTGTCACAAGCCTCGTGCTCGTGACACAGGACACGAGACACCACGAAATTGTGTCCACGTGTTCGCCTAAGGATAGGCTTCGTGTCCATGACACTACGAAGTGTCCACGTGTCGTGTACAGTGGACACGACACGCTCAAAGTTAGGTGTCTGTGTGTGTATACTGTGTACTGAACGACCCTTTGAGAGTCGATTTCCGTGTCCGACAGGACACGAGGTCATCCCAAACTTTGGGGATGACCTGTCAGTCATTGCCCCGTGTCGTGTGTCAAGTTTGACGTGTCCAAGTGGCGTGTAGAGTGTGTTTGGACACTGTGGTAGCAGGGCACATTTTGTGTACTGTGCAGTGTCCAGACAGTGGAAAAACTGAGAGCTGTTGTGTCCAAATTTGGACACAACACAAACCAATATGTGCTCAGTGACATGGGGTTAGGTTTAGCTAGGTCTAGGCTAGATTTTGGTTCAAAAAGATTTGGAAAACAGTGAGTAATTTACACTATGACAGAACACAAAATACATTAAATTTCAAATAGGATACGTGTCCGATACGACACCATACAAACCCTAAAAGTCACCAAACCCTACCCATAGCTTAGTTATAACTAATGGCATGCAATTATGAAGAAAAACTAGAAATCTAATATGGTTTAGTCATAAATACCTCCTTGTGTGCAAAGTCTTGAATTTCCACTAAATGAGGGTGTACATCCACTAGCCTCAACTTGTCCTTCCTTGGTGAAACTTGAGTAGCACACTTCCCTAGGCTCCCTTAGATTGTAGGTGACCTAATGGAGAAAACTAGAGGTTCAAAGCTTGTGTAATGAGAAAGTTATGGTCAAAAGAGTGGAAGGGTTCTTGGGTTTTTCTTGGTTTTTGATTACTCTTGAAACTTGTGAAGTTGTCTAAGTGTTTGGTTATATAGGAATGGGGGTGGTAAGGGGGTGTCTTGGGGCTCTCTTGGCCGGCCACACATGGTCAAGGGGTTGTTCAAGTCTTTTAGGCTAAGAGAAGGACTTATGTGCCATAAAATAGATATTTTGCACAAATTAAGCAAATATCCTTTAAAGGTAAAATTAGATATTTTCATACTTTGACCTAATGAAAATATCTCCCTCTTAGTCATTCTAGGTTAGGAGTTAACTTATAGATTAGGGTAATAGGTTAGGGATTAATAAGTCACTAATCTAAAAGTCCATGAATAGTAAAAAATCTCACTAATCCCAAATAATTCCTAGAAAATTACCAAAATACCCCTTAGGCTAAAAATCACAATTTGATGTTCTAAAAGCTTAGGTAGGCTCACATGATCATGTTTAGTCTCTAGGTTAAATAACCTCTATGGTTACACTAAGGTTTATACTAGTAAATCACCAAAGTCATAAGTCATGACTTTAGAAAATAGTTTTAATCAAACTAAAATTTACCAAAAATCATGTCATGACTAAAATACCATTATTAATTAATAAATTAATAAAATTTCAAAAATAACCCATTTTCAGAAAAGTGGGTGTTACAGGAACGCATGATCAATTTTAGTCAAGATAACCATTATCATCAATGGTGACAAGGCATGAAAGTCAAATAGTATTCAGTGGAGTCGAGTCTACGACTCTTAGGGTTAAGTTCCAGTCAATCTGGGTATCTATGACTCAATTCACGACACATGGTACATCTCACATGACAATTTATATTTAACAGAAATATTAGCATATCATGACTATAACAAGTTTATGCAAAAAGGCGTAAGGATATAAAATGGACGTTAAACATCTAATAAGATATCAATATACAGGGCTATAGAAGATCCAGGGTAAGCAGGCTACGCTCATGTCAGCCTACGCTCAAGTCAACGTACGCTCAGGTCAAGCTACGCTCAGGTCAGCGTACGCTCAGGTCAAGCAACGCTCAGGTCAAGCTACGCTCAGGTCATCATACGCTCAGGCAGCATACGCTCAGGCAAACTAGCGTATGGACTCCATACGACTCCTTACCATCCAAGCCAGCGTACGCAAGTCATACACTTCCAAAAGGCAGCGTATGAACTCCATACGACTCCTTACCATCCAAGCCAGCGTACGCAAGTCATACGCTTCCAAAAGGCAGCGTATGAACTCCATACGACTCCTTACCATCCAAGCCAGCGTACGCAAGTCATACGCTTCCAAAAGGCAGCGTATAAGATCCATACGCTTCCAAAAGGCAGCGTATGGGGACTGCGCTGCACTAAAGAGCGCGCGCAACTCAGTGGCGCAAGCTAAAAAGCTCGCGCACTGCTCACTGTCTTCTCCAAACAGCAAGAACTCCATAGTTTGAACCCAAAGCTTCAAAAGTCCATAACTTGGTCAAAATAAGTCCAACTCCAACTTTTCAAAGGTCAAAATTGGGTAGAATAAAATTCTCTACAACATGGAACCATCAAAACTTGAAAACAAGGAAGTTTGATAGATCAAAACCACCAAAATCCGAAAATAACTAATTTCTAGATCTACTAAAAATAAAACTTTAAAACGAGAAATGCCAAGTTCTAAACTCTCTTAGAATCATAAGGGAAAGAGAATGGAACCATAAAAATGGGTCCTTATGAAGAAGCAAGATGTACTTGCCTACGGTTTGGTAGGTGGAGGGAGTGATGAGGAAGAAGAAGAAGAGTAATGGTGAAAGAAAAATAATGAAGAGAGAGAAAAGGGGGGGTTGGCTTTAAATGAAAAGGTGGTGGTAGGTGGGGGTGTTAGGTTTGGTTCATGATGAACCAACTAACTAAACCAAACCAAGCCGAACCCAAGTCTAGCTAAAGCAGAGAAATAAAAGCAGAAAGTAAAATGCAGATAATTAATTAACATGAATTTAAAGAGATTTAAATACAAAACAATACATGATAAATATTAAATAAATACATTTAGGCAGTACATGTATTAAAAATACGTATACTGGGAACGGGAAGTGACATAGGAGGAGCAATTTATTCTTGGAAGGACAAATAGAACTTCTAATGGTTACTATGGAAGAGCAGTAGATATACTGCACCTTCAATAATGTTAATACTTGAAACTAAATAACATGTTTTCTTAACCACATATCCATAATGCAAAAATGAAGAACAGAAAGTGAAAACAACATAAATTATTATTTCTAAATGGGTCAAAACTATTCTGTTAAGTATTTTTTTCTCTACTCTCGTCTCAAGTCAACATGGCTTGTTCAGTTGTTTCATTAGCAATAAGGAACGTTCTTAGAAAAATATCAATGAACAATTGTGACAAGATCGAATCAACTTGTTAAAAATATTACGTTAAAGAATTACATCAACATAACAGACTAATCTTTAGAAAAAAAATTAATAATATTAAATAATAATAATAAAGTAACAATAGTACATAATACTTGCAACTCATGGCTACAATATTGGTATCTAATATCCCACCACATTTGTTCCATGAAAAGAAATAAAAAACTTCATCCGTCCCAAGAGTATAGAAACTTTTGATTTACTAATGAAACAAAAGATAAAGAGAATTACTATTCATCTCTTTACGGACGTTAGAACAACATGTATCAATTCTTTCACTTAGAACAATATTTAAACATAATGTCTTATAAGACAGGAAATGAAAATTGTAAATGGTTAAACTAACAAGTATAAAATGAGAATAAACTCTTAGATTGTTGAAAATATTTACTTTTATCTTATTTAATAATCTGCAGACAAAATAAACAAAAAAATAAAAGTTACCGGCCTCCGGAGAAGTCGCGCTCGTTGCACTGCCTTAAGAGTTGATTCATATCTATGTGCAGACTTTGTCCGAATGCTCCTAGTGGTAAAATTCTGCTATACCGGTATTCCGTCGTCACACACAACTCGGAACGATTGGCCCGAACTTAGCTTCGCTCAGAAGATAGAAAAAATCAGAATGAAAGTGGATGATGGAATAAATTTTGTAGAAGGTATAGACAAATTTTAGAGAGTGGAAAAACTTTTTTTTTTCTCCTTCTCTTTCAACAACACAAAGGAGACATGCATATATAGGAGAAATTATTAGGTGCTCCTGGCTCACCACTGGACGTGCTGAGTGGTGAGCCCGGTCCAATAAACAATTGACACTTGGAATAATCAATTAATTTCATATTTTCCACATCATAACCAGACAATTCATAAGTTAGCATAATACTAATATTAATTTTGATATTAATATTAATGTTAATGTTAATCTTAGTATTAATGTTAATATTAATATTAATATTAATATTGATGTTAATATTAATGTTAATTTTAATATCAATGTTAACATTAATATTAACAATAATACTAAGATTAACATTAACACTAATATTAATTTTAATGTTAATATTAATATTAATATTATTGTTAATATTAATTTTACTGTTAATATTAATGTTAATCTTAATATTAATTTTAATGATAATATTAATATTATTGATTTTGTTAGTATTTTTGTTATATTTAATATTAATGTTAATATTAATATTAATATTAATTTCAATGTTAATATTAATATTAATATTAATATTAATGTTAATATTAATATTAATTTTAATGTTAATATTAATATTAATATTATTGTTAATATTAATTTTACTGTTAATATTAATATTAATCTTAATATTAATGTTAATGTTAATATTAATATTATTGTTTTTGTTAGGATTTTTCGTTATCTTTTTATATCTGATTATGATGTGGAAAATATGAAATTAATTGGTTATTCCAAGTGTCAATTGTTTATTGGACCGGGCTCACCACTCAGCACGTCCAGTGGTGAGCCGGGAGCACCTAATAATTTCTCCATATATAGGAACCATGTCATAAAACCAATAAATCAATGGTCCTTCAATAGGGTATCAATGGCCCTTCAATAGAGTTTTAAAAATGACACTCAATAGAATTTTAATGTGAATAAATGGGATAATAAAAAGAAGAAAATTAGGTTTTTTTTTCATTAACAATTACAACACAGTGCAAATCGATTGCACGGGGCGGAGAGTTTAAACGATTGATTTTATGTTTCGACTTTGCGTTTTCAGAGAATGCTGCCGGCACTCCATGCCTGTTGCAGTGAGCTCATCGACAGATGGGACGAGTTGGTCGGTCCGGGCGGGTCCTGTGAAGTAGATGTTTGGCCGGAGCTCCAGAGCTTCACAGGAGACGTCATCTCCCGAACGGCATTTGGCAGTAGCTATGAAGTAGGAAGACGCATATTTCAGCTCCAGGGGGAGCAAGCTGAGCTGTTTATTCAATCTTCCAGTTATATGCATATCCCGGGTTACAGGTTTGCTCTCCATATATTGCTGAGGACTCGGTTAACACACATTTGGATATTGCAGTGTTTCTGGTTTCTTGATTTAGATTGTTAGGGAAAGTGAGTAAGACCAAGAGTTTGAGTAATTTTGAGCAAAAATGTCAAAATTTAAGTCAAATTAAGAACTTAGAAGTAACTACTACTTTCTCATGTCTGCTCGCCAATTGTAGGAGTAGTGCATTATGAGATGTTTTTTGAATACCGGTTTTGAGGGGTCCAATTTTGGACGGTTTTAATTAGCAACTTTTAAATTAGTCCAATTCATGATTGGTAATTCATTAACGAACGGTTCTGAAAGTTTATTACGTGAATAAAATTACTTATATACTTTTATAGAAACAAATGTAGAAGCCCATATTTTATCAAAATAATAGAAGCCCATACAGCCCACTGGACCAGTCTACGCCTTAATCTGGATGTAGAAGCCCATATTTTATCAAAATAATAGAAACAAATGAAATAATAAAAACACGTGATTAGTAGGAGATATATTTTAAAGACTCAAAAAATTAGGCATAGTTTAGAAGAAGTAGAAGAAAAACACAAATGAGAAAGGCAAAATAGGGTAGGATATTAGTAGTTATAACTATATATTTTGGTGACTGGATTTACGTTGTTTATAAAGTCTTCCAAAATTATATTACATCATATTTGGAGGATTTTTGAGCCGACCAAAATAAGTGACTCAAAAAAATTAACAAGTATGGATATTCATAAACGTTAGATTCAAAAATATTCTAAAACCGAAAAAAAAAAAAATCACGGTTACCAAGGAGACCCTCAATGATTCTAATAGTAATAGCGGACCAAAATTTTGGGACGGCTCTCTGTTCTTCTCATCAACTTTTGACTCTCTCTAACGTGCGTGTTGAAAGTTTGATAATTTTTTACGCAGGTTTTTGCCGACGGCAAGAAATAAGAGAATGAAAGAAATCGATGCGGAGGTTCGAGGAATTCTAAGGGGCATAATTGAGGAGAGGGAGAAGGCAATAGAGAAGGGTACTACCGATCAGGAAGACCTACTGGGCCTGCTTATGGAGTCCGACTCGAACGAGCGACGTGGAAAATCCAAAAATCTTAGGATGACAACAGAAGAGGTGATCCAAGAGTGCAAGCTGTTCTACTTTGCAGGGCAAGAGACGACATCTGTGCTGCTCACGTGGACAATGGTCGCATTGAGTATGCATCCTAGCTGGCAGGTTCGCGCAAGAGAAGAGGTTCTGGAAGTCTTTGGGCAAAATAAACCAGACAACGATGGATTGATTCGTCTCAAGATTGTGAGTATATATATGTCAAGCATTTATATTTAGTTACTGATCATTCATTTCAGTTACACTCTTTCTCATTATCATCTCAAATACAATTTGTGCACACACCAATTATAAGGTCAAGGACTCTTTTAAGTTTTGAATGTTTAATCCTCCACTTCGATACAAATTCAAAACCAAATACTAGCGAGGAAAAGTATGAACTCGGTACTACATAGCAACAACAAATTCTTCATAGGCTATAAAGATTCATTCTCTTCTTGTGTCTTTGCTTAACCACAGTTTGGGGCTCCCTGGATCTCTTTGAGCAATCGTGCAGATAACGTGTTGTGAAAAATAAAAAAGAAAGAAAATATTGATAGCTGAATGATCATGTACTACTTTTCTCATTGGAATATACCTATAAATAGAGATGGTTATAGATAGGAATAAGGACATTCACATTTGGCATTATCCACAAATCAAACAATTTACCATTTATGGCACAAAACTTCCTAAGGATCTTCACCACTCATGGATATGTATCTAGAATTATTTCTCCTCACCTCAGTTTTACGTCTTCTAGGGTCTGCTTGGGGGGGGGGGGGGGGGGGGGGGGGGGGGGGGGGGGGGTGGTGGGAACGGGCAATTAGCATAGTTAAGTGGGATTAAATGAGGGAGAGGGAGACTTAAGTGAGGGGATAGAGTCAATACACAGAACCTTGTTTGGATTGGAGAGAGAGTTAAGTGATGGGTGTTTAATAACTTTTGCTTAGATTGGAAGTTTTGAGTGAGAAGATGATTAATAAAAATATGATAGTTACCAAAATAACTTTATTACATATGTCATAAAATTGATTTTGATTGAATTGTAATTAGAACTTGTCAAAATATTTTCACAAATTAGGAAGGCATGAAACAATATGTTGAAAACAAGAAAAAATGAAGAGAGAAAAATCATATTTTATAGAACAAATAAGGGATATTTATGACTTTTTCAACAAAATTTCTCAATCTCCCTCGTTAACTCTACGATTTGGGGATTAAAAAAAATGGACAAATAGGATGAAATAAATCCTCACTTAACCCTCTTAAATCCCACACTCAAACCAAGCATGATTTTATTTTTCCATCACTTAACTTTTTCTCACTTAACTCTCTTAACCATCAATCCAAGCAAACCCCTAAAGTCATACTACCTTATCGTTCATCATAACTAATCATCTCGATCATAAAATCGCATTTAATCAATAATTGATAAGTCAACCCTATAAATTCTTCAAGCAAAACCTTAAGATTAATTCTAAAAAACGCACATAACTTACCAATCAACCTCAAGTATATGATTCTGTTAGCCAATTCCACTTGCTATCTTTCTCTCTTCCATACAAAATAGTCATTGATCTCTTTTTAGAATTCCCTATAGCTTAGCTAATCTCACTACCCTATTAGTGTTATCAGACTATTTTATCAACAAGGAGATCCTCAAATTCAACTCTTTACATTCACCTTGATTAGGTAATATCAATATAGATGGTCAATTATATTTAACTAGATCTTAAATTAGGTTATCTTTAAGAAATCAAACCCCTTAACTATCCAAGAATTACAATCATACAAGACAATGCAACTATGAAATTTACCTACGAGTCTATTAATTAATCCAACCTTAACTAACTATAAGTTAACAGGGACACAAGGCTAAGTCTGGGAATTTTGCGAAAAGCATAAATTACAAGGAGGTAGTCAAGCAAATCAGGAAAAGTACTAACAAAATTTCAAATAACGTTAAGAGGCTAAATTACTATTAAATGGGTCAACAGCTAGCAGTAATTACCTATTGATAGAGCAATTAGAAAACAGAATAGCCTCTAGCTACAGCAAAATTGCGACACTGAGACAGAACAACAGTTTCGCTCCGCTGTCTGCGTGGCCCCGAGGAACCACGCCACTGTTGGAGTGGGTGGGGTTCCCAACCTATGTGGAGAAGATCCCGGAGTGCGACGAGCGCCGTCCGATGTCGGAGAAGCTCGGGAGTAGTTGTTACTGCTGCTGCCCCAAAGGGGGTTCTGGACCAAGTCTGCCGAGTTCGGGCCGAACTCGGTCCCAGGCCGAGTTCTGGCCAAACTCGGTCTGGCCGTTCCAGGGTTTGGCCACCCAGTGCTGGTTGCCCCACACAGAGTTCTGGCCGAACTCTGTGTGTCGGGGGGCTGAAGCGGATTTCAGGATGAGTTTTCATCATTGGATCTAATCCAACGGTCCAGGTTGGTTGCGGGATTAGGGAGATATATTGAGTTTTCTCAACCCTAATTTATTAATCGCATAATCGCATTGGACAACACAAGTTTGAGAGAGAAGGAGGCAAGAGTGCCATTACAACTTCGGAGAAGAAGATGGAGGATTGAAGGTCGTTTTCGAAGGAGATCGTGTTCGGGTAATCTCTACTCGTCGTTCTCGCTCTTCGTAGCCTTGTAATCATTGTTCTTATCTCTGAGTGTTGTGGGGATCCGATTTGGATCGGGAGGAGTTTGTAGAGGGTGTATTTCTTCTATTCCATTAGTGGAGGCTTCTCAGGGTTGGACTCCGATCGTCCCGTGGTTTTTCCCGCAAGGGTTTCCACGTCAAAAATTCTCTGTGTCTGCGTGGTTGTTTTTGTGTGCTTGTTTTTGGGTTCGTGCGTTGTTTGCTCGGTCCTCTCGCAGGTACTCTCCGGTTTGGGGAAAGATTTCCGCGCTTCTTTCCCAACAGAGTGGTATCAGAGCTTTGGGTTCAAAGGGTGTCAGGAGTTGACAGAGGAACCAGAGAGGAGAGATGGACGCGAAGCCGGTGCGCATGGTGAACCTTAATGGCACAAACTATCATTATTGGCAGAGCAAGATGAAAGATTTGCTATTTGTCAAGAAGCTGCATCTACCCGTGTTTGCATCCGAGAGACCCAGTGATAAATCCGAGGAGGACTGGACGTTCGAGCACATACAGGTGTGTGGGTACATACGACAGTTTGTTGATGAGAACGTGTACAATCACGTTGCCAATATTGAGCACGCGAAGACGTTGTGGGATAAGCTGGAATCCTTGTATGCGAAGAAGACCGGGGTAAACAAGTTGTTCCTGATCCGAACGATGATGGGTCTGCGGTACAAGGATGGGGCGTCTATTTCGGATCACTTGAGTGAGTTCCAGGGCGTGGTTGACCAGCTATCTTCTATGGGAGTCAAGTTCGACGACGAAGTTCAGGGACTGTGGCTGCTGTGTACCTTGCCAGACTCGTGGGAGACCGTACGAGTATCTATGATCGCTTCTGCTCCAGAGGGCGTGGTCAGTCTGGAGTTTGCCAAGAGCGGGGTGTTGAATGAAGAGATGCAGAGACGTTCTCAGGGCACTTCATCCACATCCCACCACTCAGAGGCACTTGTTTCAGAGAGCCGCGGAAGGGGCAAAAGCAGGGGTCCAGGTGGTGGCAGAGACAAGAGCAGGGGGAAGTCCAAGGGTCGGTACGAGGACTCAGAGTGTTATCATTGCGGTAAGAAGGGCCATATCAAGCGGAATTGTTTCGCTTGGAAGAGAGAGAAGAAGGGCGAAAAGGGGAAGCAAGAAGAGAACACTACAGCGGCGGCCTCGGTGCATGGAGGCGATGTGATCGTCGTAGGTGATGAGGTCATTACTAACCTCGCCTGCGATGACAATTCTTGGCTGGTGGACTCAGGGGCTTCAGCACATGTATCTCACAATAGGGCACTGTTTGCCACTTACACGACAGGCGACTGTGGCGTGTTGAAGATGGGCAACGGAGATGTGTCGAAGGCGGTTGCCGTTGGAGATGTGCATTTGAGAACGAAGACGGGTGCGGTTCTTGTTCTCAAGGATGTTCGTCATGTCCCTGATATCCGTTTCAACCTGGTGTCGGTTGGAAGGTTGGATGACGAGGGATTCTTCAGTCTCTTCGGGAATAGTCACACTACCAAAAAAACCAACTTTAGCGACGGCCAGATCCGTCGCTTATCCGTCGGTAAAATAAATTACCGACGTAATGGCGACGGATATTTGATGAAAATGGCCGTCGGGAAAAACGTCGTCGCTAAAAAATGTCCGTCGCTAAGCCGTCGGACAAATAATTATCCGACGGACTAGCGACTGGTTAGCGACGGTTGTCTTTCACCTACTTAGCGACGGATTAGCAACATGTTCCCGTCGGTTTACATGCCATTTAATATTAAAATATCCGTCGCTAATCCGTCGTCAATAGGTCGGTAAAAGCGTATCAGAGAGGTTCTTGATACGCAAAATCAGTCGCTATTCCGTCGCCATTCCGTCGTTAACCTCGATGTTATAGCGACGTATTAGCGACGGGTAGGTCGTCGGCCTGGTTCTGGAAAGCTTCCATATTTCCAGAACCATGTCGACGGATAATTGGTCGCTCATCCGTCGCTAGTCCGTCGTCATCCTCGACCGATTAGCGACGGATTAGCGACCAACTATCCGTCGCTAAGTCTCTGGAAACCTACCATATTTCCAGAACCATGTCGACGGATGCACCGTCGCTAGGTAGTCGCTCTTCCGTCGGTAACTGCAAAATATTTTATATCACCCAGTTAGCGACGAATATTCCGTCGCTCTTCCGTCGGTAACTGCAAAATATTTTATATCACCCAGTTAGCGACGGATATTCCGTCGCTCTTCCGTCGGTAACTGCAAATATTTATATAATCCGTCGCTAGTTAGTCGCTAGTCCGTTGCTAAATGTAACATCAATTAAAAAAAATTACAGAAACATTCTATTTCCTTTTCGTAAATATTACACATTCATAATATCCAATATCCAAACATCCATGTACGATCAACAAATATCCAAATATCCATCCAAACATCCATGTACGATCAACAAATATCCAAATTCATGATATCCAATATCAAATATCCAATAACAAATATCCAAATATCCAAATTCATAATATCCAAATATCCAAATTCATAATATCAAAAAACAGTACAAATATCATTTTCCCGGAGATGGATCGCGTGGTCGTCTCGGCGCCGCCTCGGCTCTGCGGATGTACTCTTCCACCATGTACGCCGGCACCTGGGACAACACATGCTCTGGAAGCGTGCGGAGCTGCTCTGCCGACATCATGTCCATGAGCCCAATGAGCGCAGTATCCGGTACCAGGCGGACCTCGGCATTACGGTCAAATGAATAACGTCCAGGGTCGGAAGGACCGGCAACCGCAGTAGACGTACCGGGAGCAGACGGATCTGGACCGGGAGCAGAAGGACGCGGAAGGCGCTCCAGCACATCCGACATTAGACTCCGCATTTCCGACATATCGGAGGTGAGAGTCGCAAGCTGCTTCCTCATATCGTCCGACGGGGGCACGGGAGGAGGCGGGGGCGGTGGATATCTCGGAGTCGCGCCCTGCAACGACGCCGCCAGGGAACCTACGCCGTAGACGCGCCCTTTATTAAAGCCGCCGACAGACTCTACGAACACGTCGTCGTAGCGAGCGGCAATAGAAGAGGGCGTCTGGGTGGGCGTCGTTTCGCCGACAACCTCGGCAGGGGGCTCAATCTGACTAAGGGCCTCACGATATGCAGCCTATCCAATGAATGTGTTTATACTATAAGTTTTCCTAAGTTATAATCTAAATCCTATGTTTCCCTAAGTTATAATTTGAATCCTACGTTCACCTAATTAAGTTAACAATAATTATATTTCTAATATAAATCTCATAAACGTAATTACTTACATTAGTCGCCTGGGCCCTCGCGTCGACGAAGCTCCCGTCTGCCCGCCTCTTGTGTGTATGCAGGAATACATCGTAGGCGGTGTCCGACTCCGGCTCTCTCCCCTCCTTTACCGCCCGTTGTGCCTGCATACGAAATATACGTCGAATTTAATTAACTACGTATATTAATAGTACCGAATTTAATAGTGAAATGAATTTGCGGTATCTCACCAAATCTGCACGCGTCGCTGCGTGGGCCCTTGAACCTCCCGTATGCAGACCAGCGGCCTGTCTGCTCGCCTTCGCTTTCTCTGATTTCTCCCTGTACTGAGCAGTATTCATCTTATCCAACATCTGCTCGTAGTACTCCTCCCGGAGCCACTTCTTCCTCGAATGCGCCGTACGAACGTCGTACATCGCATCCCGTATCTTCTTCCCGGCGGCGGCTTTGTAGGCCTTGCGAATCAACTCCTCGCGATGGGGGGGCCACCAGAACGTCGTCTGACATACAAATTAAATTATCACGTAATTAAAAAATTAGTGGATTAAAGAATAATTAATAATTAACCAAAAGATATATATATACCTTCATCTCCTCGAGCCAGACGTACTGCATGTTCTGAGGCACCTCAGAAAAATTGAGGTAGGGGCCATGGTAGTTTTTCCGGATAATTTGCCCGAGTATCCGGGCAGCATCATACGGGAAAAACCTACAAAGAAGCAAAGACTGGATTATTAACTTGAATAAATGAAACAAATTTAATAAATTAACTTAAATTTACTTACGTATCACCCGCGGGCCATAGCTCTCGTCGGTTCTCGCCTATCGGCCTCTCTGGAGGCGTCGGAGGATCCGCGGGTCCGCGGATGTACTCACCGGTAGCAGGATGAAGCTGAATCTGGGGGTACTCCGGAGCCCACCCTGCAGTAACTGATGGTGTACCCGCTGGTGCATCCGGGGGCGGAACGGATCCGCTAGCGGATGGAGTCTCAGGCCTCGATGAAGATGAAGGTAGCGCCTCGGCAGATCGACGGCGGGAAGAGTCTGTGGCCGGGCTCTCCAGGTCGGGATCGGAGGACTCTATATCCGGGGAATGTGGAAGGCGACCACGACCGCTACCACCACGACCGCTACCATCACGTCCACGGCCAGTGCCGCTACCACCACGACCGCTACCATCACGTCCACGGCCAGTGCCGCTACCACCACGCCCACCACGGCCAGTACCGCCACCACCAGCACTACTACCATCACGTCCACGGCCACTGCCAGCAGCACGAGTGGTAGTGACCATGACCTGTAAGGAGCAGACATAAATATAATTAACAATATAGAAGTATAAATGAATATAAAACTGAACTAAAATATATATACCAGCAGCAGGGCGGCGAGTGCCGTCAAGACAATGAGAACTAAGAGTGCCATCTGTAAAAAAAAAATCATACAATAAGTAGATGATCGAACGACAAAAACATAAACTGAAATAAGAATGTGTCCGTCTAAACTGAATTCACTAAGTTGTAAGTGCTTCTAATATATACCGATATTTAATCTAATCATCGTTATCGTCCTCGTCCTCATCGTCATCGTCATCGTTCTCATCCTCATTCTCATCGTCGACTTCATCTATATCATCATCCTCATCGTCGACTTCATCTGTATCATCATCCTCATCCTCATCCTCATCCTCTTCTTCTTCTTCTTCTTCTTCTTCTTCTTCTTCTTCTACTTCTTCTTCAGGCTCAATACTTGGGACAAGACGCCTCTTTCTCCCCTGGTTGACAGCTAAGTCTTGTATATCAACCTCTTCCTCCCCTCTATTTTCCTCAGCATAAGGTATATCGACATCTTCCACGTCCATGGTATCCGACTGTTGTCCCATGTATTGGGGCTTCTCGATCTGGTCCTCTTGGTATGCTGGGTCTCCAACGTTGAATGTATTTCTAGATTTAATCTTGCATACTGCCCACCAGTCAAATCGATCTCTACGACGCCTTGGGTAGCTTGTATAGTAGACTTGAACAGCCTGACTTGCTATCGCAAACGTGTCGGACCCTCTATACCTCCTGCGATGATTTATATCGACGAATCCAAATTGTTTATCGATTCTCCAACCGATATTTGGTCTCGTATCGAACCACTCACATTTGAACATCACAATATGCATATCATATGGGGCACTATATTGTAAATCTACAATCTCCCGAAGCACTCCATAATAGTCAAAGTCCGGCTCGTCGTCATAGATGGTGCCTCTTATGCAAATACCAGAATTCTTGGTATCGAAGCCGTCATTGAGAAATTCGGCATTTATAGCATGCTGAGTTGACTTAAACTTGAAGCCATTAACGACATAGCCTGACAAAGTCTTTGCATGCTTCTTCGGTCCAAATGCCAAATAACGAATGCTCTCATTTATGAGTGTTGTTTCAGGCAATAAAACCTGTAAACATGTATTGATAATTTAAATATTTTAGCTGCATATATTTTAATGGTAGCCGCATAACATATTATCTCAATTACTTACGTATTTACGAAACCAGGACGGAAACGTACAATCAACCTCTCTTTGAAGTCCCTCATCTGTAATATATGGTGTCCTCATTTTGACTTCACCTCTAAATACACTGTTAGAGAGAATAAAAATAAGTGTAGTCACTTAATTCACCAAATTAGAGATTATAACGAGGCGTAGTCACTTACTTCTTCAAATCTCTCACTTCTTGTATGTCACAATTTAACAAGACATATCGGTGAGCGGTATCATACTCATCGTCGGTCAACCACCGTTTCTTACTAGCCCCAATAGGCTTGCCCCTTAAATTGAATATACCTCCATCCTCAACGTCTTCTTCATTCCTTTGAGGTCTATTTCGATTTGTCTCGACATGAGTATCGAAATAAATGGAGCAGAAATTTGACACCTCCTCGATAAGATATGATTCGCATATCGAAGCCTCTATATGAGCCTTGTTGCCAACTTTCTTCTTTAGATGGTGTAGGTACCTAAAGAGACAAATTATCTTGAGAATTAACAATGAATTGTAAAATGCACTTAAATTTCACTTAAATTATATCGATTTTTATTTACCTTTCAAAGGGGTACATCCATCGATAATGAACAGATGCACCGACACGGGCTTCGTATGCTAGATGAATCGGTAGATGCTCCATGCTGTCGAAAAAGCCCGGTGGAAATATTTTCTCTAACTTGCAGATTGTTAAGACAATCTTCTCCTCAAGTTGTACCATATGTTGCACCGTCAGCTTAGTTGAACAGATATCCCTGAAGAATGTAGACAGCTCGACCAACGGAACCCATACAGCAGAAGGCAACAACTCTCTCAAAGCAATGGGCAGTAATCTTTCCATAAACACGTGGCAGTCGTGACTCTTCATTCCCGTTAGCTTGCGTTCATTGAGATCAACGCATCTAGACAAATTCGAAACATAGCCGTCGGGAAATCTTAAATTAGATATCCACTTGCAGATTATTAATCTATCTTCCTTGCTCAATGTGTATGGCGCTATAGGCTTACTTAATTGTCCACCAGCACCCCTTTGTATCAAGTTCAGATGAGGACGCTTGCATATCTCGGCTATGTCTTGTCTTGCTTTTGGATTGTCCTTCGTCTTTCCTTTAATATCCATTACGGTATTGAAGACATTATCGAACACGTTCTTTTCGATATGCATGACATCAAGATTATGCCTTATAAGATTATCTTTCCAATAAGGCAAGTCCCAGAAGATACTCCGTTTGGTCCAGTTATGGCTTTGTCCGAACCCCTCGACACGATGGTTCGATGGATCTTCCATTGCGGTGGGCAATTCCTTTACAGCTTCCCAAATATCGTATCCCGAAAATCTGGCAGGAGGTTGAGAAAATTCTTGTTTTCCATATCTGAACGCGTCCTTATTCTTTCTCCAAGGATGGGTCGCGGGCAGAAATTGACGGTGACAGTCAAAGAAAGAAGTTTTTCCTCCATGCCTAAGGCGGAACGCCTTACTATTTTCCATGCATATCGGACAAGACATGTTGCCGTGCGTACTCCATCCCGACAGCATACCGTATGCTGGAAAATCATTGATTGTCCACATGAGTGAAGCTCTCATCTGAAAGTTCTGTTTCCTGGAAATATCATAGGTCGTGACGCCGATCTCCCACAGCTGTTTCAGCTCATCCACCAACGGCTGTAAATATATATCGATGTTATTCGTCGGATTTTTAGGACCGGGTATGATAGCTGTCAGAAACATATAAGGAGTCTTCATACACATCCATGGTGGCAGATTGTAAGGGGTAAGAATGACCGGCCAGCATGAGTACTGAGATCCCGACTGTCCGAAAGGGGCGAAGCCATCAGCACATAGCGCCAGGCGTACATTTCTAGGCTCTGCAGCAAAATCTGGATGACACAAATCAAAATGTTTCCACGCCTCTCCATCCGAAGGATGTGACAATTCTCCTTCGTCCTTTATGCGTTCTTCGCTGTGCCATGTCATGTGTTCTGCTGTATTTAGAGACATATACATCCTCTGCAAGCGCTTCGTGATCGACAAGTAATGCATATACTTGTAAGGACGTCGTTTTCTAGTCGACTTTCCTTTTTCCTGTACTGGCTTGTAATGATCCGCATTACAGAAGCTGCAACTTTCTGATACGCAATTCTCTTTGTAGTACAACATGCATCCGTTGCGACAACAATCTATCTTCTCGTACCCCAGTCCCAGTTGTCGGACCATCATCTTTGACTTGTAGAAGTTTTTTGGTAGCTCTTTTGATTCCTTCGGTAACACCTCCTTGATTACTTCTGTGATCCGATTATAGCAAGCTTGTGGCAAGTTAAAATCAGACTTTATGTTCAACAACCGCATCGTCACTGACAGTGCGGAATGAGTCTCACAACCAGGATATAGAGAAGTATCTGCGTCCTGAAACATGTCATAGAACTCCTTCGCCTCGGGATTAGGATCCTCCGGATCAAAATTAGGCCCTGCCGCATCATACACCATATCTCGTGCAAGGTTCTGCAGATCTCCATAATCAACAGAGCATCCGTGGTCTTCGATGACATCCGTTGCAGCATTATCATCAAAAGCATAAGTAGCAGCTTCCGCAGCCTGTCTTTCCGAATATAGTTCACCTTGCGATGACCACAGGCCGTAATTACGTACGAAACCCTTACGGGTCAAATGATCTCTCACAGTCACCACTTCTTCGTAACGTCTATTGTGACATTTAACACATGGACACTTAATTTTGTTACCGTCCATGTACTGAGCTTTGCTCATTGCATAATTAAGAAATACTTCCACGCCTGCCTGAAAATCGTCACTCACACCAATTCTACTCTCGTGTTGCCGTTTGTACATCCATGTACGATCAACAAAATAACGACTCATCCTCAATTTGGATGTGAAAATCTGTATCGTAAGACAAACTAAACATAAGAATAGCCCGATATCGATACTCATAAATTTGGATTAGGGTTAGGATGTTAGATATAAGTGAACTAGGTGATGTAGAGTACAATATAGGGAACTGTGAATGGACTGAAAGTTGCACATGAGAAGGTTCAATGAAGGGCCCATAAATGGGTTCACATGATAAGTTAGTAAGAATCCACATCACTATACATACTCCCCCGTCTCAGGAGTGTGTCTGGCTCCTATTTAGAACAGCACAGGTCACAACATGTCCAGAATAGCAAAACAGAGCTCTACAATATATATCGGTATCGGACTATTCCTACGAGTATTGGTATCGGCGATATCAATACTCGTGTGAATAGGAGATTGCAATATAAGTCTAAGCTATCTAGCTAACATGTATACTTGCATTTACATTGTATCATAACTTGTATCTAGTTACCTTGCTAATCATGTATATACTCTTAACATATATGTAAAGACACTATACTAACATGTATTTAAATCAAGGTTCAAAGTATCGGTATCGGAATCGGTAGTATCGGCGGTATCGGTAGTATCGGCGATATCGGTAGTATCGGTAGTATCGGCGCGCGATATCGGTAGTATCGGCGGTATCTGTAGTATCGGCGGTATCGGTAGTATCGGCGATATCGGTAGTATTGGTATCGGCGATATCGGTAGTATCGGCGGTATCGGATCGAAGTATCGGATGTTTAGTGCAGGGTACGTGACATTGTGAAAGCAATACAAAGTAGCAGTAAAAGGTAATGTGATGCTCAAGCAGCAATGCACAAACTAAATATGTACAGGACATCTTGATGATGGCAATTTCATGACAAGTGCAGTATAAAATTTGTGTTCCTAGCAATATGGGTGGTGCACAGATGCTAGGATATGCATCTAGGGTGTTTAGAGTGTTAAACAAACATGGTATAACCAAAACGACAGACTTCACACCACAGAACAGTGAACACAAAGAATAAATCATAACCCGAGCCTCCCCCTTGGCCAAATAATCCATCAAACCCTCTCCAATTCACATGGCACAGCCCACACATATATAACAGTATATTAGCAACATTATAGACTAATTATAATTGAAAATGGAGTGAGAACCCTGCCCCCATTCCCGACCCCCCCCCCCCCCCCGACCCCCCTGCCCCCATTCAACACCCCCCCCCCGACCCCCCTGCCCTCTCCACCCCCCACCCCCCGACCCCCCTGCCCCCATTCAACACCCCCCCCGACCCCCCTGCCCTCTCCACCCCCCACCCCCCGACCCCTCTGCCCCCATTCCCCACCCCCCCGACCCCCGACCCTCATTCCCCACCCCCCCCCCACCCCCTGCCCCCATTCCCCACACCCCTCCGACCCCCTGACCCCATTCACCACCCCCCCCCGCCCTCTCCACCCCCCGCAAAGCCGACCCCCCCCACTCACCCCCCCTCCGGCCCCAAAACACAAAATTAGAGAAAATTAGAGAGAGAGAGAGAGAGAGAGAGAGAGACCTGGTAGAGAGAGAGAGAGAGCCGCGAGAGAGAGAGAGAGAGCCGCGCGTGAGAGAGGGAGAGCCGCGAGAGAGAGAGAGAGAGTTTTGGGGGGAATGAAAAATTCCCCCCCGTCGGTTCAATTTAAGTTAGGGCACAGAATTAGCGACGGAATAGCGACAGAATAAATTAGTCGCTAAACCGTCGCCAATTAAAAGGTGTTTTCCGACGGCTATATCCGTCGCTAGGTAGTCGCCAAAGTTCCCGCCAATGTTATAAAGATTTTGCCGCCAACATTTGCGACGAATAAGCGACGAAAAATAATCCGTCGCTAATTTTCGTCGACTTAGCAACGGAAACCCGACAAATTTTTACATTTAAAATTGAAAAAAATTATGTTGTGTTGTCTGTCGCTAATCCGTCGCTAAGATGTCGGAAATTGGTCGCTATTAGCGACGGAATCCGTCCGTCGCTAAAAGTCCGTCGGTAAAGTGGGGTATTTTAGTAGTGTCAGTGGAAGCTTTCCAGAGGTTCGATGGTGATTGCCCGAGGAAGCAAGAAGTCCGGTCTCTACTATATGGAGGGGAGCACAGAGGGGACACAGGAGGTGAACGCAGTCAGTGACGCGTCTACCGAGTTGTGGCACAGGCGGCTCGGCCATATCAGCGAGAAGGGGATGAGCTACTTGGTGAACAGGAAAGTGATTCCGGGGCTCAAGTCTACAAAGTTGGAGAAGTGCACGCACTGTTTGGCTGGGAAGCAAAATAGGGTGTCTTTCCAGAGTCACCCAAGTTCGAGGAAGCCGGCGTTGCTCGAGTTGATTCACTCGGATGTCTGCGGTCCTATGAAGGTAAAATCTCTTGGTGGTGCTTCTTACTTTGTGACTTTTATTGATGACTGTTCCAGGAAGGTTTGGGTCTATGTCTTAAAGACCAAGGATCAGGTGCTGCCTACTTTCAAGGAGTTTCAGGCCTCCGTTGAAAGGGAGACGGGCAAGAAGTTGTTGTGTGTTCGGTCCGACAATGGCAGCGAATACATCGGTCCCTTTGATGCGTATTGCAGAGAGCAAGGGATACGACACCAGAAGACTCCGCCAAAGACACCTCAGCTCAATGGTGTAGCGGAGCGCATGAACAGGACACTGATGGAGAGGGTGCGGTGTTTGCTGTCAGAAGCAAACTTGCCTGGCAGTTATTGGGGTGAGGCTCTTCTCACAGCTGCTTATATTATTAATTTGTCTCCTAGTGCTCCTTTGCAGGGTGATGTGCCTGACAAAGTATGGTACGGCAAGGAGCCGTCATACAGTCACCTGCGGGCGTTTGGTTGTAAAGCCTTCGTGCATGTACCGAAGGACGAGAGGACCAAACTTGAGCCGAAGACGAGGCGATGCGTCTTTGTCGGCTACGGTCGGGATGAGTTTGGCTATAGACTCTACGACCCAGTGGAAGAAAAGCTCTACAAAAGCAGGGACGTGGTGTTCGTCGAGGATCAGACCATGACCAACACTCAGGATTCCGAGACGCCTTCTGAGGCTGAGGAATTGCCTGAGTTAGAGTCATTTTGCTTCGATCAGTTTCCAGAGGACATCGCGGAGGATCCAGTTATGGGGGAGCCGGTACATGGAGTTGCTCCCAACCTTGATCATCAGCCTGCTGATGGTGGTCAGGGTGTCCCTCAGGAGGATGAGCATGCCGGAGAGACAGTTCCTGAAGGGGAGGAGGCTGTCGGTATACAGCCAGCACCAGTAGCTCCATTGAGAAGGAGCAACAGGGATCGTCGACCATCTACGAGATACTCGCCGGATGAGTATGTGCTATTGACTGACGGGGGAGAGCCCGAAAGTTTCGCAGAGGCTATGGAAGACGAACACAGGCAGGAGTGGATGGTGGCTATGCAGGAGGAGATGAGTTCCTTGCACACCAATTCCACTTATGATCTGGTGCGGTTGCCAAAGGGCAAGAAGGCTTTGAAGAATCGATGGGTGTTCAGAGTGAAGCAGACGGAAGATGCTACTCGCCCTCGATACAAAGCGAGGCTGGTAGTCAAGGGCTACGGTCAGCGGAAAGGCGTGGATTATGATGAAATCTTTTCGCCTGTCGTCAAGCATTCGTCTATTCGGGTGATGCTAGCATTAGCAGCCAGTTTCGACTTGGAGGTCGAGCAGATGGACGTGAAGACGGCGTTCCTCCACGGTGATCTTGAGGAGGAGTTGTACATGGAGCAGCCGGAGGGATTCTGTGAGAAGGGCAAGTCACATTTGGTCTGCCGGTTGAGGAAGAGCTTGTATGGTCTGAAGCAGGCTCCGAGGCAGTGGTACAGAAAGTTCGAGTCGTTATGGGGGAGCATGGTTATGCACGGACGACGTCGGACCATTGTGCATTTGTGAGGTACTTTGCCGATGATGATTTTATCATCTTATTGCTCTATGTTGATGATATGCTATTAGTGGGTCGGAATGCCACTAGGATAGCGGAGTTGAAGCGCCAACTGGGCGCGGCCTTCTCTATGAAGGATTTGGGCGCAGCGAAGACTATTCTTGGGATGGAGATCAGCCGAAAGAGAGAGTCCAAGCTGCTACACTTGTCCCAAAAGAAGTACATTCACCGGGTACTTCAGCGTTTCGGGATGGACGGGTCAAAGAAAGTGAGTTCCCCCCTCGCGGCTCACTTTAAGTTCACTGAGGAGCAGTGTCCATCTACCGAGGACGAAAAGGAAGATATGGAGCGGGTTCCATATGCCTCAGCTGTGGGAAGCCTTATGTATGCCATGGTGTGTACGAGGCCAGATATTGCTCATGCAGTTGGTACGGTAAGCAGGTATCTTTCAAATCCTGGAAGGGTACACTGGAGTGCGGTCAAGTGGATTCTACGATATCTTCAGGGCACTGCTGGTTGGAGACTTTCCTTTGGTGGTGACGAGCCGAAGCTGGTTGGGTATACCGACGCTGATATGGCTGGAGATGTAGACACGAGGCGATCGACTTCAGGCTACGTGATGATGTTTGCGGGAGGAGCAGTGTCGTGGCAGTCGCGGTTGTAGAAGTGTGTTGCCTTGTCGACGACGGAGGCGGAATACATTGCGGCGACGGAGGCTTACAAGGAGCTGTTGTGGATGAAGAAGCTGTTGCAGGAAATGGGACTGAAGCAAGAGCAGTATACTTTGCTTTGCGACAGTCAGAGTGCTATCCATCTTGTGAAGAATCAGACGTTTCATAGCCGGTCCAAGCACATCGAGACTCGGTATCATTGGATACGGGATGTGGTTGAAAAGAAGGACGCGGAGCTTGAGAAGGTACATACAGATGACAACGGAGCTGATATGTTCACGAAGATTCTACCAAGGGGAAAGTTTGAGTACTGCAGGCAGGTCGTCGGGATGACGACGTCCTCCCCATAGTTGTGAAGGGGGAGATTTGTTGGAGTGGGTGGGGTTCCCAACCTATGTGGAGAAGATTCCGGAGTGCGACGAGCGCCGTCCGATGTCGGAGAAGCTCGGGAGTAGTTGTTACTGCTGCTGCTGCCCCAAAGGGGGTTCTGGACCAAGTCTGCCGAGTTCGGGCCGAACTCGGTCCCAGGCCGAGTTCTGGCCGAACTCGGTCTGGACGTTCCAGGGTTTGGCCACCCAGTGCTGGTTGCCCCACACAGAGTTCTGGCCGAACTCTGTGTGTCGGGGGGCTGAAGCGGATTTCAGGATGAGTTTTCATCATTGGATCTAATCCAACGGTCCAGGTTGGTTGCGGGATTAGGGAGATATATTGAGTTTTCTCAACCCTAATTTATTAATCGCATAATCGCATTGGACAACACAAGTTTGAGAGAGAAGGAGGCAAGAGTGCCATTACAACTTCGGAGAAGAAGACGGAGGATTGAAGGTCGTTTTCGAAGGAGATCGTGTTCGGGTAATCTCTACTCGTCGTTCTCGCTCTTCGTAGCCTTGTAATCATTGTTCTTATCTCTGAGTGTTGTGGGGATCCGATTTGGATCGGGAGGAGTTTGTAGAGGGTGTATTTCTTCTATTCCATTAGTGGAGGCTTCTCAGGGTTGGACTCCGATCGTCCCGTGGTTTTTCCCGCAAGGGTTTCCACGTCAAAAATTCTCTGTGTCTGCGTGGTTGTTTTTGTGTGCTTGTTTTTGGGTTCGTGCGTTGTTTGCTCGGTCCTCTCGCAGGTACTCTCCGGTTTGGGAAAATGTTTATGCGCTTCTTTCCCAACAGCCACTGCATCCCTGTTGTTCCCTAATTTCGCGGCACCACGCCAGTGCAACCTCGCTGCATCGTGCCACTTCTGCCTCGCTCCTACATTAACTGCCCTCGGCACGCAAGAGTATGCTGCCATCTCGACATATGTGCAAAGGGCAAACTGTGCCACAAAAAATGTCACTTTGTGCCCTTCGTCTACGTCCATGTCCGAAGTGCAAAGGGAAAATTTGTAGCAAAGGAAATGCTTGTTTTGTGATTTGAACCTTGCCCTCTAGAAAAATCTACCATCATACTAATCTCACGTGTGCAAAACAATAAATAATAGTTCAAATATTGAAATGCACAATTGGTGTTTACCTCAACTTGGAATCGTGAGCCCGAGTCACTAACGATCAAATTCAAATAAACTCTGACATTAGTCACTGACATGTTTATGTACATCCTGCACGTTTGGTTACTCTACTATGCATGTCCTAATTGGTCAAAATGTTCCGATGCAACAGGTGACAATGATTTTATACGAGGTTCTCAGACTCTATCCACCGGCCGTCATTCTTACCCGGAGGACTTACAAGGTGATGGAACTCGGAGGAATCACTCTGCCGGAAGGTGTGTCCCTGACACTGCCATTGATATTCGCTCATCACGATCCAGAACTGTGGGGCGAAGACGCCGAAGAGTTCAAACCCGAGAGATTCGCAGAAGGGGTCTCGAAGGCTTCGAAGTGTGGAGCGGCGCCCTTCTTCCCATTTGGCTGGGGTCCAAGGATCCGCATTGGCCAGAGCTTCGCCATGACGGAAGCTAAGATGGGCTTGAGCATGATTCTTCAGCGTTTCTCCTTTGAGCTCTCCCCCTCGTATGCGCACGCTCCCCACACTGTCGTAACCCTTCATCCTCAACATGGTGCTCAGCTTATACTGCACAAATTATGATTATAATGGTTTCTAGCAGACCATAGACTATCTTTTTAATTACAACCCACACATACCTGCATGTGTTCTTACGGTCGGGAGAGTCGAACCATGTCGGTCTTGTTTGTTATTTGTGTTGCTTTTCATATACCATAGTCTATCAGAGAGTTGAGTATCAGTGCAATAGTGCAGTTGTGTTGTGTGTTTGGGCACTGCATTCGCTGTGGCACTAAATCTCATATGCAAAATAAATTATATGTAATGATCTTTGTTGCCAGTTGGGATGCTTCAACCCTGGTTCATTTCTACAATATTCTGGGTTCATTATAGTGTGGGAGCTAGCTTATAATTAAAGGGTGCTTTATAGCTTATAATTATAGTTTGCATTATTAACATCTTCTCTAAGTAACATCCGGCCTATGATTCTTACCTGTCATCACAATTATTTGAAAAATATTATTTTGCCCACTGTACGTGAAAAAATTATTGGGTGGTCCGGACTCACCATGTGGCAATAGTGAATGGTAAGCATGGCCACTAATTTCTTGACACTTGGCATAATCTTTATACCGCTACGTTTCTTTTTATTTTCTATGTCAGTTTTTTTAGTGTTTTGAAAAGGAAATTTTTTTTCTAATTATATGCTTAGGGAATTTCTATATATTTTATATATATTTTTACATTTTTTGAAATTTTTATAACAAATATTATGCTAAGTGCCAAGAAATTAGTGTCATTTACCATTGCCACAAGGTGAGTCCGGATCACCCAATAATTTTTCCATACTTCGTGAGAGGTGGTGCATATTAAGACCCTGTTAAACTCATTCCTGTCTATTGTACAAAATAAGGCATTAATAGCTCTCTCGTCTAGACTCGCCTGTTTCTTTTCCTCGTCAGAATATTTGTCGTTAGGTTTCTCGATGAGATCACCATTGACAACTATCCGGGCGGGCTTTTTGTAACCATCGGTAACAATGGTCCACAGGTCGAAGTCTAGCGACTTGAGATAAAAATTCATCCTTGTTTTCCAATAGGTGTAGTTTGTTCCATCAAAGAGGGGAGGCCTATGAGTGGACTGCCCTTCACCGTGATTGGAAAGCATGGATTGTGTGGTTGCCGTGGATCAGCTCTAGGATGTTAGTCCTTGTTGAGAGAACAGAGCTCTGATACCAATTGAAGAACAAATAGGCAACTCTAGAGGGGGGTGAATAGAGTTTATGACAATAATATCCAATTAAAAATTAAACTCTTTCACCAACAGTAAATAATCGGAGTAAATGCGAAAATAATTAAGTGCGAGAAAGCATACGCAAACACAGCCGATTTTAACCTGGTTTTCCTCGTGGAGGACTAGTCCAGGCCTGAGAACTCTAGCTCAGGATTAAATCCACTATTTGTGAAAGAGTAGTTACACCCCGTACATTTTCTTCAGAAGAGCACGTCAACTTCTTACAGAGATCGCAGTGGCGATGCTTGAAATTTTCCAAGCGACTTCTTGAACTCTTGCACAAACTCCTA
>JANAVB010020600.1:986645-1105655 GCA_029216955.1 Iris pallida | reverse complement strand
TTCCCACCCCCCCCCCCCCCCCCCACCCCCCCACCCATGCCCCTTCCCCACACCCTCGACCCCTGACCCCATTCACCACCCCCCGCCCTCTCCACCCCCGCAAAGCCGACCCCCCCACTCACCCCCCCTCCGGCCCCAAAACACAAAATTAGAGAAAATTAGAGAGAGAGAGAGAGAGAGAGAGAGAGACCTGGTAGAGAGAGAGAGAGGAGCCGCGGAGAGAGAGAGAGAGAGCCGCGCGTGAGAGAGGGAGAGCCGCGAGAGAGAGAGAGAGAGTTTTGGGGGAATGAAAAATTCCCCCCCGTCGGTTCAATTTAAGTTAGGGCACAGAATTAGCGACGGAATAGCGACAGAATAAATTAGTCGCTAAACCGTCGCCAATTAAAAGGTGTTTCCGACGGCTATATCCGTCGCTAGGTAGTCGCCAAAGTTCCCGCCAATGTATAAAGATTTTGCCGCCAACATTTGCGACGAAATAAGCGACGAAAAATAATCCGTCGCTAATTTCGTCGACTTAGCAACGGAAACCCGACAAATTTTACATTTAAAATTGAAAAAAATTATGTTGTGTTGTCTGTCGCTAATCCGTCGCTAAGATGTCGGAAATTGGTCGCTATTAGCGACGGAATCCGTCCGTCGCTAAAAGTCCGTCGGTAAAGTGGGGTATTTAGTAGTGTCAGTGGAAGCTTTCCAGAGGTTCGATGGTGATTGCCCGAGGAAGCAAGAAGTCCGGTCTCTACTATATGGAGGGGAGCACAGAGGGGACACAGGAGGTGAACGCAGTCAGTGACGCGTCTACCGAGTTGTGGCACAGGCGGCTCGGCCATATCAGCGAGAAGGGGATGAGCTACTTGGTGAACAGGAAAGTGATTCCGGGGCTCAAGTCTACAAAGTTGGAGAAGTGCACGCACTGTTTGGCTGGGAAGCAAAATAGGGTGTCTTTCCAGAGTCACCCAAGTTCGAGGAAGCCGGCGTTGCTCGAGTTGATTCACTCGGATGTCTGCGGTCCTATGAAGGTAAAATCTCTTGGTGGTGCTCTTACTTTGTGACTTTTATGATGACTGTTCCAGGAAGGTTTGGGTCTATGTCTTAAAGACCAAGGATCAGGTGCTGCCTACTTTCAAGGAGTTTCAGGCCTCCGTGAAAGGGAGACGGGCAAGAAGTTGTTGTGTGTTCGGTCCGACAATGGCAGCGAATACATCGGTCCCTTTGATGCGTATTGCAGAGAGCAAGGGATACGACACCAGAAGACTCCGCCAAAGACACCTCAGCTCAATGGTGTAGCGGAGCGCATGAACAGGACACTGATGGAGAGGGTGCGGTGTTTGCTGTCAGAAGCAAACTTGCCTGGCAGTTATTGGGGTGAGGCTCTTCTCACAGCTGCTTATATTATTAATTTGTCTCCTAGTGCTCCTTTGCAGGGTGATGTGCCTGACAAAGTATGGTACGGCAAGGAGCCGTCATACAGTCACCTGCGGGCGTTTGGTTGTAAAGCCTTCGTGCATGTACCGAAGGACGAGAGGACCAAACTTGAGCCGAAGACGAGGCGATGCGTCTTTGTCGGCTACGGTCGGGATGAGTTTGGCTATAGACTCTACGACCCAGTGGAAGAAAAGCTCTACACAAAGCAGGGACGTGGTGTTCGTCGAGGATCAGACCATGACCAACACTCAGGATTCCGAGACGCCTTCTGAGGCTGAGGAATGCCTGAGTTAGAGTCATTTTGCTTCGATCAGTTTCCAGAGGACATCGCGGAGGATCCAGTTATGGGGGAGCCGGTACATGGAGTTGCTCCCAACCTTGATCATCAGCCTGCTGATGGTGGTCAGGGTGTCCCTCAGGAGGATGAGCATGCCGGAGAGACAGTTCCTGAAGGGGAGGAGGCTGTCGGTATACAGCCAGCACCAGTAGCTCCATTGAGAAGGAGCAACAGGGATCGTCGACCATCTACGAGATACTCGCCGGATGAGTATGTGCTATTGACTGACGGGGGAGAGCCCGAAAGTTTCGCAGAGGCTATGGAAGACGAACACAGGCAGGAGTGGATGGTGGCTATGCAGGAGGAGATGAGTTCCTTGCACACCAATTCCACTTATGATCTGGTGCGGTTGCCAAAGGGCAAGAAGGCTTGAAGAATCGATGGGTGTTCAGAGTGAAGCAGACGGAAGATGCTACTCGCCCTCGATACAAAGCGAGGCTGGTAGTCAAGGGCTACGGTCAGCGGAAAGGCGTGGATTATGATGAAATCTTTTCGCCTGTCGTCAAGCATTCGTCTATTCGGGTGATGCTAGCATTAGCAGCCAGTTTCGACTTGGAGGTCGAGCAGATGGACGTGAAGACGGCGTTCCTCCACGGTGATCTTGAGGAGGAGTTGTACATGGAGCAGCCGGAGGGATTCTGTGAGAAGGGCAAGTCACATTTGGTCTGCCGGTTGAGGAAGAGCTTGTATGGTCTGAAGCAGGCTCCGAGGCAGTGGTACAGAAAGTTCGAGTCGTTATGGGGGAGCATGGTTATGCACGGACGACGTCGGACCATTGTGCATTTGTGAGGTACTTTGCCGATGATGATTTTATCATCTTATTGCTCTATGTTGATGATATGCTATTAGTGGGTCGGAATGCCACTAGGATAGCGGAGTTGAAGCGCCAACTGGGCGCGGCCTTCTCTATGAAGGATTTGGGCGCAGCGAAGACTATTCTTGGGATGGAGATCAGCCGAAAGAGAGAGTCCAAGCTGCTACACTTGTCCCAAAAGAAGTACATTCACCGGGTACTTCAGCGTTTCGGGATGGACGGGTCAAAGAAAGTGAGTTCCCCCCTCGCGGCTCACTTTAAGTTCACTGAGGAGCAGTGTCCATCTACCGAGGACGAAAAGGAAGATATGGAGCGGGTTCCATATGCCTCAGTGTGGGAAGCCTTATGTATGCCATGGTGTGTACGAGGCCAGATATTGCTCATGCAGTTGGTACGGTAAGCAGGTATCTTTCAAATCCTGGAAGGGTACACTGGAGTGCGGTCAAGTGGATTCTACGATATCTTCAGGGCACTGTGGAGACTTTCCTTTGGTGGTGACGAGCCGAAGCTGGTTGGGTATACCGACGCTGATATGGCTGGAGATGTAGACACGAGGCGATCGACTTCAGGTACGTGATGATGTTTGCGGGAGGAGCAGTGTCGTGGCAGTCGCGGTTGTAGAAGTGTGTTGCCTTGTCGACGACGGAGGCGGAATACATTGCGGCGACGGAGGCTTACAAGGAGCTGTTGTGGATGAAGAAGCTGTTGCAGGAAATGGGGAAGCAAGAGCAGTATACTTTGCTTTGCGACAGTCAGAGTGCTATCCATCTTGTGAAGAATCAGACGTTTCATAGCCGGTCCAAGCACATCGAGACTCGGTATCATTGGATACGGGATGTGGTTGAAAAGAAGGACGCGGAGCTTGAGAAGGTACATACAGATGACAACGGAGCTGATATGTTCACGAAGATTCTACCAAGGGGAAAGTTTGAGTACTGCAGGCAGGTCGTCGGGATGACGACGTCCTCCCCATAGTTGTGAAGGGGGAGATTTGTTGGAGTGGGTGGGGTTCCCAACCTATGTGGAGAAGATTCCGGAGTGCGACGAGCGCCGTCCGATGTCGGAGAAGCTCGGGAGTAGTTGTTATGCTGCTGCTGCCCCAAAGGGGGTTCTGGACCAAGTCTGCCGAGTTCGGGCCGAACTCGGTCCCAGGCCGAGTTCTGGCCGAACTCGGTCTGGACGTTCCAGGGTTTGGCCACCCAGTGCTGGTTGCCCCACACAGAGTTCTGGCCGAACTGTGTGTCGGGGGGCTGAAGCGGATTTCAGGATGAGTTTTCATCATTGGATCTAATCCAACGGTCCAGGTTGGTTGCGGGATTAGGGAGATATATTGAGTTTTCTCAACCCTAATTTATTAATCGCATAATCGCATTGGACAACACAAGTTTGAGAGAGAAGGAGGCAAGAGTGCCATTACAACTTCGGAGAAGAAGACGGAGGATTGAAGGTCGTTTTCGAAGGAGATCGTGTTCGGGTAATCTCTACTCGTCGTTCTCGCTCTTCGTAGCCTTGTAATCATTGTTCTTATCTCTGAGTGTTGTGGGGATCCGATTTGGATCGGGAGGAGTTTGTAGAGGGTGTATTTCTTCTATTCCATTAGTGGAGGCTTCTCAGGGTTGGACTCCGATCGTCCCGTGGTTTTTCCCGCAAGGGTTTCCACGTCAAAAATTCTCTGTGTCTGCGTGGTTGTTTTTGTGTGCTTGTTTTTGGGTTCGTGCGTTGTTTGCTCGGTCCTCTCGCAGGTACTCTCCGGTTTGGGAAAATGTTTATGCGCTTCTTTCCCAACAGCCACTGCATCCCTGTTGTTCCCTAATTTCGCGGCACCACGCCAGTGCAACCTCGCTGCATCGTGCCACTTCTGCCTCGCTCCTACATTAACTGCCCTCGGCACGCAAGAGTATGCTGCCATCTCGACATATGTGCAAAGGGCAAACTGTGCCACAAAAAATGTCACTTTGTGCCCTTCGTCTACGTCCATGTCCGAAGTGCAAAGGGAAAATTTGTAGCAAAGGAAATGCTTGTTTTGTGATTTGAACCTTGCCCTCTAGAAAAATCTACCATCATACTAATCTCACGTGTGCAAAACAATAAATAATAGTTCAAATATTGAAATGCACAATTGGTGTTTACCTCAACTTGGAATCGTGAGCCCGAGTCACTAACGATCAAATTCAAATAAACTCTGACATTAGTCACTGACATGTTTATGTACATCCTGCACGTTTGGTTACTCTACTATGCATGTCCTAATTGGTCAAAATGTTCCGATGCAACAGGTGACAATGATTTTATACGAGGTTCTCAGACTCTATCCACCGGCCGTCATTCTTACCCGGAGGACTTACAAGGTGATGGAACTCGGAGGAATCACTCTGCCGGAAGGTGTGTCCCTGACACTGCCATTGATATTCGCTCATCACGATCCAGAACTGTGGGGCGAAGACGCCGAAGAGTTCAAACCCGAGAGATTCGCAGAAGGGGCTCGAAGGCTTCGAAGTGTGGAGCGGCGCCCTTCTTCCCATTTGGCTGGGGTCCAAGGATCCGCATTGGCCAGAGCTTCGCCATGACGGAAGCTAAGATGGGCTTGAGCATGATTCTTCAGCGTTTCTCCTTTGAGCTCTCCCCCTCGTATGCGCACGCTCCCCACACTGTCGTAACCCTTCATCCTCAACATGGTGCTCAGCTTATACTGCACAAATTATGATATAATGGTTTCTAGCAGACCATAGACTATCTTTTTAATTACAACCCACACATACCTGCATGTGTTCTTACGGTCGGGAGAGTCGAACCATGTCGGTCTTGTTTGTTATTTGTGTTGCTTTTCATATACCATAGTCTATCAGAGGTTGAGTATCAGTGCAATAGTGCAGTTGTGTTGTGTGTTTGGGCACTGCATCGCTGTGGCACTAAATCTCATATGCAAAATAAATTATATGTAATGATCTTTGTTGCCAGTTGGGATGCTTCAACCCTGGTTCATTTCTACAATATTCTGGGTTCATTATAGTGTGGGAGCTAGCTTATAATTAAAGGGTGCTTTATAGCTTATAATTATAGTTTGCATTATTAACATCTTCTCTAAGTAACATCCGGCCTATGATTCTTACCTGTCATCACAATTATTTGAAAAATATTATTTTGCCCACGTACGTGAAAAAATTATTGGGTGGTCCGGACTCACCATGTGGCAATAGTGAATGGTAAGCATGGCACTAATTTCTTGACACTTGGCATAATCTTTATACCGCTACGTTTCTTTTTATTTTCTATGTCAGTTTTTTAGTGTTTTGAAAAGGAAATTTTTTTTCTAATTATATGCTTAGGAATTTCTATATATTTTATATATATTTTTACATTTTTTGAAATTTTTATAACAATATTTGCTAAGTGCCAAGAAATTAGTGTCATTTACCATTGCCACAAGGTGAGTCCGGATCACCCAATAATTTTTCCATACTTCGTGAGAGGTGGTGCATATTAAGACCCTGTTAAACTCATTCCTGTCTATTGTACAAAATAAGGCATTAATAGCTCTCTCGTCTAGACTCGCCTGTTTCTTTTCCTCGTCAGAATATTTGTCGTTGGTTTCTCGATGAGATCACCATTGACAACTATCCGGCGGGCTTTTTGTAACCATCGGTAACAATGGTCCACAGGTCGAAGTCTAGCGACTTGAGATAAAAATTCATCTTGTTTTCCAATAGGTGTAGTTTGTTCCATCAAAGAGGGGAGGCCTATGAGTGGACTGCCCTTCACCGTGATTGGAAAGCATGGATTGTGGGTTGCCGTGGATCAGCTCTAGGATGTTAGTCCTTGTTGAGAGAACAGAGCTCTGATACCAATTGAAGAACAAATAGGCAACTCTAGAGGGGGGTGAATAGAGTTTATGACAATAATATCCAATTAAAAATTAAACTCTTTCACCAACAGTAAATAATCGGAGTAAATGCGAAAATAATTAAGTGCGAGAAAGCATACGCAAACACAGCCGATTTTAACCGGTTTTCCTCGTGGAGGAAGTCCAGGCCTGAGAACTCTAGCTCAGGATTAAATCCACTATTTGTGAAAGAGTAGTTACACCCCGTACATTTTCTTCAGAAGAGCACGTCAACTTCTTACAGAGATCGCAGTGGCGATGCTTGGAATTTTCCAAGCGACTTCTTGAACTCTTGCACAAACTCCTAACTGAAAAGCACTGAGTACTTTGAGGCTTAAGGAGCTTGTGGCAAGTAGATGAGAAGGGTCTGGCTTGTATAAGGCTTTAGAGAGAAGAGAAGAGAAGAGAAGATTGGATGATTGAAAAAGTGAAAATTCAAGGCCTATTTACAGGATTCTAGGTAGGCAGAATTCGGCCAGAATTCTGGGTCAAGAATTCAAATTTTTCGTCGTGGACAACTAGCATCCAGCAAATCCTAAAAATTAGGGTCCTGGATTTTAGGGGAACAGAATTCGGCCCGAACTCTGTGTGGAGGCAGAGTTCGTCCCGAACTCTGTCTCTAGAAGACATAATTGGTCCAGTGGGCTATATGGGCTAGTTTGGTTTTGGTAGAACTTTTGGTTTGTGGTATAGGTATAGGTAAAGGCCCAAACTGCTTAGTACGACTCAGTTTACATATATCTAGACTCAAAAAAAGTGTAAAAATATAGACTCGAAACATAGTACGCTGCAGGTACGAGCTGTCGTCTGTCTTGTACTGAGTTCAGTCTTGATGTGTCTTATTGAATTATGACAGGTATCATAATGTCAATTGTATCAATATTTGGTTGACTGTGATTTTATGTCAACAATCTCCCCCATATTGATAATTGACAAAATGATATTTGTATATTCAATGTTCATACCTGGACACATTTATAAAAGTAGTAGCTCCCCCGTAATCAGTGCAGAGCTAGCAATAGCTCTCCCGTAAACATTGCTTCGTAGTAAGCCAACGTTCCTGTTGTCCTGATAAAACCAATGTTTCCCAAAGCACAATGTAATATGATATGAATAATTGAATATGGAATATTTCTCCCCCTTTTGGCATTTATAAAACACAAACAACCATAAATAATAACTGGCAAGCACACCAAAAATAATGAAAAACTGCATCAACTAATAAACTTCATAAAGTGTCTCAAGAGTCACAGATAATAGATAATTCTAATATAATCGAAAACAACTACATCAACTAGAAAACCAAAGTGCAGAAAAAAATAAAGTAAGATCCTCAGCAACAGCAGCAAGTAGGAGACCACATCCATCACGGAGCTCATGAAGGTCCAGCGTCGTCAGATGGATCAGTGAATGAACGACGAGGGTCCACGAAAGCCGCATCCGAATTCAGGTAGCGTATAACCCAAGGGTCATCGATACGGTATCCATCGCGAGCAGGGTCCCGCTCCATAGGAATAGGCATAGAAGGATGCTGGGACATAGAGTACCGAATGTCATGCAGTGAGTTGCTGATGGCACTCATCTGCAGGGTGGTACGATAATCAAGCTGGGTCCAGCGATCATCCTCTAAGGTGAACCGATCGTAAAGCATAGTCTGAATCGACTCAAGAGTAGCAGGAGGAGGAGTCGCATCCTGTCCAAGAGCAGGTGCGTCAGCCTGAGTATCGGAGTGCTCAGACTCAGCAGGTGAGCCAACTGTCGCCTGAAGCCGCCGTGCCTTAGAGAGAAAGGCAGGGGCAGGTAGGAATTGGCACTCATCAAGTGGGACATGAAAAGCACGAAAGACCATAGGAAGATAGAGAGCATAAACCAAAGATCTTGGCTTCTTCCTAGCATTAATCATCCAGTCCATCATGGTACGTGGAAGATTAAATGGAACATGAAGATGGAGATAATACAAAGCAAAAATTTTAAAATATGTAACCTCATCAGTTGATCCTGCTTTGGGCAGAATTGTGTTGAAGACAATACGATGAAGTTCATAGAAGTAAGGATTGAGAAACTTGGCGAGAAGCTTGCGTGGACGCGTGTTAGGGGTACACAAATCGTCCTTAAAGCTTTCTAGGGATGACCCATCGGGAAATTGAAACTTGCGAGCTTCGACAAGTTTCTTCAATGAGTTGGGCTACAAAATTTCAAGGTATTCGGCCAAGTCAAAATCATCAAATGAAATATCAATGCCAGCAACACGTGAATATAGACGTGTATCATCATGAGTAAGATTGCAATAAAATATTTGAATGGCATTGAGATAGATAACTGAATTTATAGTGACAAGTTCATCAAGACATAGATCATGAAATAAGGAATCATATTGTGAAAATATGGTGAAGTTAATAGGATGACCCGCGTACACGGGACGTGATCGAAAGTCACTAAACCATTCGTTTGAAGCGTCTAGTGACACAAATATTCGGTCATCGTACGTATTGGGGTCGATAGGACGAGGTGGATTGAACAACGGGTGAATGGGTTGTTGAATAGGTTGTTCAATTGGTTGTTCAACACGAAGAGGAGGATTCGAAGAGGATGCACCCTCGGTTCGAAGCCTCTTTCTCTATTAAACAACTTGGGAGCCATGAATAAGGAATAAAATTGAGGAAATTGAGATGGAGAGAAGAGTGAAATTATAACTTAAATAGTTGATGAATGATGGAAGAGAATGGTGCAAGAAACCTTCTCCTTGAATTTGGAGAAGAAATATGCACTATGATGGAAGAACTAGGGATAGGGTTTGAAGAGGAAGTGTTTAAAGAAGTTTAGAAGGTGGCAATGGAGGAGAGAGAGAGGGAGAACCAGGTTATAGAGTTAGGGGTTCGAATGGTCGGAATGAATCTCGACCATTGGATCAAGTTTAGATCAGCGTCTGAGACCGCTTGCAGTTCTGGAAAAACCAGACCGAATTCGGCCCGAACTCTTTATTAGGCCGAGTTCGGCCCGAATTCTGGGTTCTGTGGCCAGAATAGAAATCAGGCTAATAAAAATAATGAGAAATGAGTGAGACAAATAAGAATAAAGTAATGGAAGGATGTACATACAAAAGTAAGAAATTCAAGTAAACAACAGCAACAAGTGAAAGCTGAATCAAAATGAAGTTCGAAAATTTTGAATTTAGCATGTGATAAATAAAAGTATACCATATAATAAACAAGGAATTATGCCATAATTCAATATTTTGAAGCTGCCATGGGGTAGCTGCAGGGGCCGGATCCAAGCTAGTGGTAGTCCTAAGGACTAGTGCACCATGTCGCTTAGGCTTTTATGCCTTGTTGTCAGAAGGACCCTTTCGGCTTGTATCCATAGCAATTTAATCATAAAGAATCAAGATATAATCGATATTTACGTAGGTTACTTTAATGAATAACAACTTCATCCAAAATTCCTAGTTCACGACAAAGAAAGTTGAAACGCTCTTCGGATAGTAGTTTTGTAAAAAAATCTGCTAGCTGATGATCTGTGTCAACAAATTCTAAGTTAATAGTGCCATTTTGCTGGTGATCACGCAAAAAGTGGTGATGTATTTCAATGTGTTTCGTGCATGAGTGACATATAGGATTCTTAGTAAAATTGATGGCACTAGTGTTATCACAGAATATAGGAATGTGCATATAAGAAAGGTTGTAGTCTGCGAGGGTTTGCTTCATCCACAGAATTTGTTTACAACAACGACCAGCTGCAATATATTCAGCTTCTGTTGTGGATAGTGCGACAGAATTCTGCTTCTTGCTAAACCAAGAGAGTAGAGCCTTGCCTAATAAATGACACGTGCTGCTTGTACTTTTACGGTCGACTTTGCATCCCGTGAAATCAGCATCCGAATAACCAATAAGGTCAAAAGATGTAGATTTGGGATACCATAAGCCCATTGTAACAGTACCCTTAAGGTATCGAAAGATACACTTAACGGCGGACATGTGTGATTCCTTAGGACTATCTTGATAGCGAACACACAGACAAACACTGAACATGATATCGGGACAACTAGCAGTTAAATAGAGTAAACTATCAATCATACCTCGATACTTACGTTGGTCAACGGGTTTGCCGCTTTCATCAGGTTCCAGTTTGGTCGAAGTAGCCACAGGGGTGCTGATTGGTTTGACGTTGTCAAGATCAAAACTTTTCAGCATATCCTTTGTATATTTAGACTGACTGAGGAAAGTTCCTTGCGAAGTTTGTTTGACTTGCAATCCAAGAAAGTAGGTGAGCTCCCCCATCATGCTCATCTCAAATTCGTTCTGCATACACTTAGCAAAATCTTGGCAAAGATTTTCATTAGTAGAACCGAATATGATGTCATCTACATAAATTTGCACTAAAAGAATAGTGTTTTGAAAACTTTTGATAAACAATATAGTGTCAATTTTCCCTTTTGAAAAACCTTTTTTGAGCAAGAAATTGCTTAGGCGTTCATACCAAGCTCTAGGGGCTTGTTTGAGGCCATATAGCGCTTTCTTGAGTTTGAAAACATGGTCGAGAAATTTGTGATTTTCAAAACCAGGGGATTGTTTTACAAAAACTTCTTCCTTAATAAATCCATTCAGAAAAGCACTTTTAACATCCATTTGACACAATTTAAAATTTTGAAAGTTAGCAAATGCACAAAGCATCCGAATGGATTCCAGTCATGCAACAGGAGCATACATCTCATCGTAGTCGATACCTTCCTCTTGGTTGTATCCTTGAGCTACTAGACGAGCTTTGTTGCGTGTAACTGAACCATCTTTATTTACTTTGTTACGAAAAATCCATTTCGTACCAATAATCGAGTGATTGGCTGGCCTAGGAACATGTTTTCAGACTTGGCTCCTCTAGAATTGGTTGAGTTCCTCTTGCATGGTAGAAATCCAAAACTCATTATTGAAAGCTTCTAAAACAGTTTTAGGCTCAATTTGTGAAATGAAGGCAGTGCTAGCAATTGAGTCTCTTAACGATGATCGAGTACTTACTCCGCGTGAAACCTCACCTATTACCAAGTTTTTTGGATGTGAAGGCTTGAAAGAGAATTTCTTTGGCAAGCTCTCCAGAGAATTGGTTTCAGTGGTGGTATTCATCGGCATAGAAGTTGATAGCTCAACATCATCGTCAAGAGTAGCTACTGCACTGTTATCCTCATCAAAAGTCACATTGGTAGACTCTTCCACAATTAATGAGTGTTTGTTGAACACTCTATATCCCTTGCTCTTGGCAGCATATCCCTTGCTTTTGGCAGCATATCCTTTGCTTTTGGCAGCATAGCCAAGGAAGATACCATCGTCAGCTTTGGCATCAAATTTGCCTAAGTTGTCTTTGGTGTTAAGGATAAAACATCGACAACCGAAAACTCTAAAATATGAAACATTTGGAGCTCTTCCAAACCAAAGCTCATAGGGTATTTTTTTCGTAATAGGACGAATGAGCACCCTATTTAAAATATGGCACGTTGTACTGACAGCTTGTAGCACCCAGTTTTCCAAATGAGGGTAATTTTGAAATTTCGTGTTTATAATTATTTTAATAATGATATTTAATTCATGATATAATTTTTGGTAATTTTAAAATTATTTAAATCAATGACTTGTGGTTTTGACGTTTTGCTAGTGAAACCCTAGAGACTGTTTGACCTAGAGCCTAACCATGTGATTATGATATTTTAATATCATTTCTGGCCTAAGAATATTTTGCATTTGACCTCTTTGAATTATTTTGATATTATTTTATTATTTATGATATTATTTTGGGATTATTTGAGTCGGGTTCGAATTTTATCTCAATCCGACTTGTAACGGGGACCCGGGGTAACTTAGACTCTAGTTGGACCCATGCATTAGTTAGCCATGGCCCACATTTAAATTCGTCATGTTAGAAAGATTAGTCATAATCCTAATTATTAGGTTAACCATTTAGAGTTTTTATTTTGACCCTTTTATCCCCAAACCCTAACCAAAATTGTTTTAAACACTTGTAACTAAGGGAGGGGCAAACTTGTAATATTCAATGAGGGGGGGATAACCATTGTGGCCGGCCCTAATAGGACTCCCATCTCATTTCCTTTCTTTGAGAAGTCTTCTTCCCCAAGTGCTCTCAAGCTCTCCCAAGGAAGAAGCCTTTCTCCTTGGATTTTCTCTCCTTTAGGTAATATTTCCTTCTATTTTATTTCTCCATTTTGCATTTAGGAAAGTTTTAACCATAGGAATGACCCCCATTGTTGTGTCCCTATTTTGAGTCTTCTTGTGTCCATTATGTGTCCTTTAGGGATTTCTATTGTATTATTGTTGTGTCTTGTGTTCATGGGAAAAACCCCCAAACTTGGACACACTTTATATTTAAAATATTGATTAAATGAATTAATTCATATTAAATCTCAGATTTGAATATGTAGAGATGTGTTCTTGAGTACTTTAGATTTCATTCATGTATCTCTTATAGATGTGTTCATGTTACATATATAAATTTTGGTATATATATATATATATATATATATATATATATATATATATATATATATATATATATATATTGTAATGAGAGTGTATCTATATTTATATATGTAATAAATGGTTCATGATGATTATATAATCAAGTTTGTGAGTGTGGTTCCTCATATTATTATTGTCATTATTGTTGTGGATAATTAGGATATATATTGTGTATTCTTTTGGCTCAAACTATCTAAATCCGTCATAATTTTTATCCACATTTTTAATTTCAGCCCTAAATTAGAAATGTCATAACATCTAGCTCAAAGCTCGGTTTAATCTCTCATTTTTTTTAAAGAAGCGTATTGAAGTTAGCTTTCCAAAAACATGTATTAATAGGCCTAATTCTTTCTGTGACTTTCTGGAAAATTATTTGAGTGTCAGCTATACGAAAGACAAACGCGTTCTCGGTGTTTTCGCAATTTCGGGAGTTTCCGGAAACGAAAACGCGATCCGTTTGAAGTTTCGGAAAGCTAAAACATAGATCTATAATATACTTTAATCCTAGATTTTAATTCTTGCTGAGATGGTACAGTATTGATTATTAGTAGGAGTTACTATTCGACATATGTATTTTGTGCACCCTTGTGTGTAATATAATGTTTTATTTGATTTTAACCCATGTTAATGTATATACATTATGTAATTAAATAGAGAATGCAAGCACGAGTAAATGGTTAAATAAATGATGTATGAGGTCTAAGTATCCTATCTAATGTAAGCATGTATAAGTATGGCTTGTAATGAATATGTAGGTTCCATAGTATGTAATGTATGGTGCATATAGTAGTGCAAGAGAATAAATGAATGATGAATGAATGCAAGCATGAATGTAATATAGTAATAGATATAATGTATGCAATATACAAGTTAATGAGATGTAATGTTCTATGTTAACACAAATCCTATATTTCCTCATGTACCCCCCTTACACTATGTTGACACTATCACACTTGACACTTTGTTCACTTACACTTTGACACTCTTTGATATGTATACACTATGTATGCCCATTTAACCCTCACTTGCCCCTTTGCCATGTTCACATACACACACATAGCCTCTTAAATAAGTATTTATGAATATAGTTAACTTAGCTATGTATGTATATTATATATATATTAGCATATTGTGTTGTAATATATAAGTTTATATAACCATTTGAAATGCCATGATTATAGACCTAATGTTGAATACCAATATATGCATGTGTATATATGTGTAGACATATATAGCTTAAAGTAATAGATTACCTAGTGTATATCCAATGTGAATTCTTGCCTATTTGAGTATTGAATAATTGCATGCTATATAGAGTTAGGTGTATGTTGGCTTGTATAGCCTTGTATTGATGTGTGCTTGCTAGGATAGTCTTGGTTAGGCCTAGTAAGACTTGCTGGATTAGGACATGACCTAGTTTGACCTAGTTTGACTAGTACAGTTGACTAGAGTTGACCAAGGGTTGACTTTGGCCTAGTTTGACCTAGATTTATGTAGAATGTATTGTAGTGCTTTATATTACCCTTCTGGACATGTTGTGACTTGTGCTGTTCTAATTAGGAGCCAGACACCTCTCCTCGGACAGTATCTTTATCTTGGACATTCAGATATCAGGCGAGTACATTCTCTGATCTTTTCATACCTGTCTGGATTATATTCTTGCTCTAGGTTACTCTACTTGATGCTGACACGTATCTTCACGGATTAGTACTATATGGATCCTTTCCTGAGATGTTATCCCTCTACGAGTGCATCGGGTATTTCATGTTCATGTACTTTATCATGTGCATCAGGTACTCCTTGTACTCGTACTAGTTCATGTTTTTACATGTTCTTATGTGCTTCATGTGCTTCATGTGCCTTCATGTGCTTATCATGTGTCTCATGTACTACTCATTACATGAGTTCACGTATCTTAGCTGTATTCATGTGCTTATGACATAACTTCAACGGATCCTTGTGTATTGATTGGGGCGGGGTGAGTAGAATTGGTTATGTGATCACTATCCCCAGTAGCTGTATTCATGTGCCTCCTTATTTGTATTCATGTGCCCCCAAGCCATTTACATAACCATTGTGCTCTAAATCACGTAGCCACTTACAGTCTCTACTATTATGTATTTACTTTCAGTTATAAAATATCTCTTGTTTACTCGTACTTCCTATTCAGCACTTTCTGTATTTTACTCCATTGTATGATTTATACTCCTAACCTGCTATGAACTGTTTTAGAGATATGTGCTCGTTTCCGTCCTGACTGGACCTGTTGATAAATTTTACAGATAGCTTGGAGGTTGCCTGCTAGCCTAGAGGAGACACATTAGAGGTTGTTTAGATAGTTATTTTAATTATCTGGAGTTGTATTTACTTTATGGATTATTGTATCTGAGTTTGGAGATTTGAGATGTATTTCTGGATTTGTGTATCTTAGACACTTAGATTCTCTCTGTTGTACCTTTTTTGGATTTCATATTTTATCTATCCTTACCATACTCTACCTTAGATGTGATTGAGTCTGTACCTGCTATGTCACCCCCATTCGGGGAGTATAAACTGTTTAGCCTTATATTGTTAGATGCAAGAGACCTAGGACAGTGTTCTACCGCCGACACTGCGACGTAGGCTGGACGTACCCACTTCTCGTGCCCTAACTCTAGGGTGCGGGTCGTGACACGTTTTTAGTGGTGGCCCATACAGGTCGAGATTCGCATTAGTACGATTTCGTAGTAGCGCAATGACTTAGTTGTACTACTACGATCCTGCTATAGGTTATATAAATTAAGATGTTAGGATGAGAGGATGCTCAATCTCTGTTAGGATTCCTTCAGAGATTCCTGGGATGACCCTTGAGAATCTCATTTTGAATTCCGATTTAAACTCCTTTTCCTTATTTTGATTCACCTTTTTCCTTGATTTGAATTTGATTTTGTGGATTCATTGTAGAACTTTGAATTCTGGTATTAGTTGATGATTTTGATAAAATTTTGTAGTTGTTGATTTAATTTTGTATTTAGATTAATATTTTCAAATCTAAGGTACTCAATCACACTTAGGATTCTTTGAGAGATTTCTGGGACGACCCCTGAGAAACTCATTTTGAACTTCAATTAGAATTCCTTTTCCTCTTGTTTGGATTTACCCTCATTCCTTGCTATTGAATTTAAGCTTGATGGGTTCCTCTCGTTTAAACCGATGAGAAGGAACATATCTTCATTATTCTTTTTCGTATTATTTTCTTGCATTCTTATTTACCTCTTATCTTAAACTCTGTCTCATTACATTAATTACCCATATCTTGTCGTCCCTACCAGATGTACTTCGAAATCCTTGAATCTTCGTATCTTTTGCATGGAAAAGGCTAAGGAAGTGACGTAAATTATGTAGCTCAGAGAAGACGTAACTGGTTATTTTATGATGATCTAAAGGAAATCAAATGTGGAGTGTTCCATATGGAAACTTGAGATAGAAATGTGGTAAAGGTCACGAATAGAATAAAGAGATGTATACTGCCAATCTGGAAACAATTACATTTAGAGAAATTTTGGGGTTATGAGATAGTTTATAGGTGTATTCAAACTAATGAGGATATCAGAGGTCAACCTAGTTTTGAGAACTTAAAAAATCTTGGTTATTGATTCTAGGGAAAACTTTTACTCTGAGGCTATGTAGAAGGTTAGTAATAGAAAAGAGAAGTTAATTGTGTTTAATAAGGATATTAAACAAGATGTTGCGAGGAAATGACTAGGGATAGAGAGAACACAAAGTTATGAAAGTTTAGAGATTGTTGTGAAATATTTTTAGGAGAATAATATTCAAGGGTGTACGTCGAAAAAAATACGAAAGTTAATTTTATGATGGAAGATAAGTTTTGTAAGGCCTAGAGATTTAAATTAAATAATACGAGGAGAACAATTTGAACAAGTTCAAGGAATTCGTAAACGGGATTTAGAGGTTTTGGGTCAAATTTAAGACAAGGTGAAAGAACTTGAAAATTTAAATAAATGGTTAATGTTGATTCCTAAATGTGAGGTGTGAAACCCATATTTTTGTAATTAATTATTAATAGTGTTTTAGTGTGATAAATAGTATTTTATATTATTATTATTATTAAATATTTTTGGGTGCAAATTATTTCAAAATTATTAACAACATGGATTTTTGATTTAGATCCAGATCCGAGTCCGAGCCCAGACCCAGGCCCGAGCCCAATTCCTTCTCTATTAATCTTGGTTTTTGACTTGGTTATTCCTTTAATAGTAAAAAAAAGAAATAATAATAAATGAAAACTAAGTCAGCTGGTCCCGTAGGACCAGCACCCAATTGCCCCTTTTCTCCTCACGAATTGGTAAGCTGCCTTTTCCTCTCCTCCAACGCCTCACTACCATTCACGCACAGCCCATCACCCCCACCACTCTTTATTTAACCACCTTCTCCTTAATTACTCCAGCACACACCTAACCCCCCACCTTCTCAAACGTTCAGCACACACCACTCCCTATTTTAATCCCACTATCCCTACCTCCTTTTATTCTCCCACGTATGCTTCTCTCTTCCTCACAATTCTAACAACAGAAGGCTCTCTAACAACTCTCTCTCTGGAGTAGTTATACTCTCCCTTCCCACACACAAAATCCCTCACTCTCACTCTTCCTCTCTCGAGTACTCCTTCTGTGGAGAAACCCCCTTAGCCGAAACCCTTTTCCCGTGGGGCGAGCCCCTCACCCGGCGGAGCTCCTCCCCGCGGCTTCCCCGGCTCCTTCCGGACGACCTCCTCCGCGGCTCCCCGCCGTTCGCCAGCCGTCCGTGCCCCCATTTCTCCGGCGAGGCGCTGCCCTAGCCGCGCGACCCCGCGGCCAGCGCCCCACCGCGCGACCCCGCGGCTAGCGCCCTCCTCCGGCGGACTTCCCGACCAGCGCCAGCCTCCGCCGTCCAGCGCGAGCCACCCCCGCCGTCAGCGCCTCCGCGTGCTGCCGACGCCACAGCGCCACCCCGCGCGCTGTCCCGACGGTCCCCCGCCGTTCGCCTTTCCGACGAGCCGACCGGCCCCCGCCGTGGTCGCGTGCCCTACCGGCCGCTGCCTCGTCTACGCGTGGCTCCCCGCCGCCGCGAGATCCCCTCTCCCGCAGACCCTTTCCGTGCCTCTCTTCTGTGCGTGGCCGAGTTCGGATCTGCGAGGCGTTGCTGTCCAGATCTGCGACCTGCTGTCCGAACTTCGTTTCGGTTTTTCCCCAAGTTTTTCATGCGGCTCCCCGCCAACGGAATTTGGTAATTTCTTGGTAATCACAGTAGTTCGTCCCTCCCGTAGAGTCGGTGATGAAAATCGGTCCCCGGATTCCCTTCGGAAAATCCGGTTAGCAGCGTAGTATTTTCGGTTAGCTGCGTTAGTTTATTTTTCTGTGATTTTATCTGCTGGTTTGTGTGGATTGGTTTGATTATGGAATTCCCGGATATTTCGGGAAATTCGGTTGTTTGGGAATTATTTCTGGTGGCTTGGAAATATTTTGGTGGATATTTGCGGGATTATCTTTGGGTTGGAATAATTGCAGGTTTTCCGTGGCGCATTTCCCAGTTTTGGGTTTGTCCCGAAATAGAGGAAGTGCTGCCCAAATTTTTATAAAAACTATATTTATATTGATTTCAAAATTGGCTTTCGAAAATGAATTTCTAAACCGATTTTCGGGCGACGACCGTACCGGTCTGTGGGCCCCGACGAAATGCAAACGCACCGGTCCGACCGGACGTTGTGGTATTAGCCGAAGTTTGAGGAATGGACCGAGTCTGAGACTCTTAGCTATTTTTTTTAATTATTTTAATTAATATTTAGGCTATTATTTATAGTTATTTAATTCATGCACTTTATTTAATAATTAAGTCATTTTCTTTTATTTTGATGTAAAAGAAAATTGTACAGGGCATAAGCCCACTCTAGGATGTTTAGCTGTGCCCTTGTATTGTGTAGCATAGATTTTTATTTTATTTTCTGGGTGGATGTGATCTTGGGTGGTTTTTGATTAGTCGCATAATCGTAAATTGGAGCGCGAATTACTAATTAATTACGATTTTAGTTAAAATGAATAGAATAATATCAAATAACTAGTTCACGATTTATCACTAAAAGAAACTGTATTTTTATAAATATATTACAAAAACTCAAAGTTTTCCCAAGTTAAATTGATTCTCGTGTTATTTTCAAATAATCCAATTAACCGGTTTAATCAAACGTACGTAGTTGCGACGTAAACGTTAGCTGTAGATTAATACAACTTAAAACCTGATTAGGACATTACTACTAGAGATTGTAACTAGCACATCTAGATATGGGTTGAATATTGTTTCTAAGTCTGGAATCTCAAATGTAGGATTTCGAGGAAGTGTTTGACCTAGTTTCCCGGTACAGACTCTCGATCCAGTCACAATAACAAAGGCAAGTGCAGTTATGTCTATTTGGTAATTTATCTAGTAATTGTTCTATTGCAATTTTAAACCACATTGCTACACGGAACTCTCTCCTAGAGTATTGATTGTGGAACTCTTTATTAGAGTTCAAATATTGACTCATTGATTGAATCTGATTGACTGGAGATATTGGGGGAGTAGTGTAGCGTCTATGACCAATACCCCTATATTGCATCATTGATTGTGCGAGCTGATTCCTCCTATACACGAGGATAGGCCGGACCGTATCATTAGGATACAAGTGAATCATCCCAAGCCGGTCATAGTTCGTTGCCTACTCAAATCACATTGTTTTCAATTGTAGAATTGTTGAAAAATATTGTTAAAGTATTTCAAATTGTTTAACATTGCAAATTTCAAATTATTATTTGAATTATTGGATATTCGTAATTGTACTTTGCTCCCTCCTGACTGGAGATCCAACATTTTAGGTATTGCTGATGATGCTTTGTTCCACGGTATTTTTCCTGAGATTCCAACTAGAGGACGATGATCTCGAGACTGATGAGCTGGATGCCTAGATTTTTCTTCTTCTTTTATAATTCATGATGTTTGTGGAAAACAATGTATTACAGATGTATCTTTCATTTTATTGTAAAAGTTTTTTTTTAAACTATTCGAATTATTAAAGTTGTGACAATTAGACTGTGTTGTTTATTTACCTGCATGAGTGATACAGCTTACTGCCGCCGTCTCAACAACGGTGCAGGCTGGGCATGATCCGATTCGACCCAATTATTTGGGATCGGGTCGTGACATATTTTTAGTGGTGGCCCATGCAGGTCTGAACAACAACTTAGGAAAACATACCTAGAAACAATTAGAACACTAGAACATCAATTTGTCACAACATAGGACCGAAATATATTATAAATAAATATTTTTGTTTGATTATAGACTGGTAGGATACCTTGCTTATGTTTGCATCCTAAACCATCCAGAGAATGACCGTTGACCAAATCCTGCTGGCGATGAGGTGTCATCTCCGGATCATACCCCATCTCCTCAACCAAGCCCAGGGTCTTTTCCCTCGCGGCTGTTTGACCGTCCTCAAAGTGCATCCAGTTAAGTTTTTCCTACACTGGCAATTCCTACCTCATCTCAAACTGAATTGCATTTCCTTGGTAGAGTATTCATTTTTGTTGCTCCACTAGTACCAGCAATCATCTTCCAAATGGTTACCCTATTTCAAGAAATCATGGAGTTCCAGAAAGCTCAAGATGAAGCCCAGCAGGAACAGATGAATATCACGAGAGAAGACATGAAGAACATCATGATGTAGCCTTAGTTATCCCCAACCAAGTTAGAGCAGAACTTTTGTCCTAGGAAGGATACCCTTGAATCTAGAAGATATTTGGGTCCCATCAAGTACTCTACTTTCCGGCAGTCTTGTCGTAGGAGGTTATTGGCTTGTGACTACTGCAAGAGGCCTGGTCATCAGGCCGTTAGTTGCCGCAAGAGTTTGGGACAATGTTTGGCATATGGATCTGTTAAACATCGGGTAAAGGATTGCCCCTTATCTTTTCATCATACCAGAATACCTATCCCAGCAACGCCTGTTAGGCCACAACCTAGGGACTCTCTTTCTATCCAGCAGACCTTGCCTCCTACATTAAGGCATGATGCAGACTCAGGGTTCATAGAAGATGAAGGACCAGATCAATGAAGGCTCTAGGATTTATTCAGGAAGGAACTTCACCTTAGGGAACACCTATCTTGTTTGTGCCTAAGAAGGATGGAACAACGGATGTGCATCGATTACCAGACACTAAAGAACAAGTACCCTCTGCCCGGATCGAGGATCTGTTTGATCTGTTTGTGTGGAGTTAGGGTGTTTCGAAGTTTGACTTAAGATCTGACTACCATCAAATCAAAGTCAGGAAAGAGGACATTTCCAAGACGAGTATCAAACACCAAGTATGTGTAGTTTTCTTTGGTCAGGATGTTAGACTGACAAATGCTCCTGTTGTGTTCATGAATTTCATGAACAGAGATTTTTCATGAGTATATGAATCAGTTTATCTTCTCCATAGATAACATTCTGATATATTTGAAGATTGAAGAAGAGCATGAAGAACACCTGAGAAAGTTTTGGAAACTTTGAGAAAAAAGAAATTCTATGGTAAGTTATCTGAACGTGAATTTTTGACAAGGTGGACTTTTGGCCATGTGGTCAAGAGAAGAAATTTCGATGGAAGATAGCTGTTGTTGAAGAGTGGTATACTCCAAGTTCAATTCGGAAGTTTCTTGAACTTGGCCGGCTACTATCAAAAGTTTGTGAAGGATTTCGCCAAGATTGCTGAGCCGATGGCGAAACTCACTTGGAAGAATGAAGAGTTCATCTGAACGAAAGATTGCCAGGCGGTATTGAGGAGCTGAAGAAGAGACTTACCACTACACCAATCCTTGTGCTACCCGCAGGAACCGGTGGTTTCTCAATTTACAGTAATGTCTCCGGAAGAGGACTGGGCTGCGTTCTTCAACGACATGGGAAAGTAATTGCTTACACATGTAGGCAACTACAGACTCATGAGAAGAATCATCCCACACCTAATTTGAATTGCTGCAATTATCTTTACTTTGAAGCTTTGGAAGCATGATTTTTATGGAAAGGGAGTGAAAATATCTACGGACTACCCAAAGTCTGAAATATATTTTCACTCAGGAAGGGCTGAATGTTAGACTAAGAAGATGGTTGAAGCAGATGAAGGATTTCTAAATCAACCTGCAGTACCATTCAGGTAAGGCTAATGTGGTCGCTGATGCACTTGGTCGATACTGATGGCGAAGTTCTTAACCAAGGACCGGCACCTACTAGAAGACGTCGAGAAGTTGGACTGGAGGTTATACTATCTGGAGATAGAAGGACGGAGCTGGATGCTGATTCAGTATTGATGAAGTTCGAGGCTGAGGGACAAAATCAAGAGAGCGTAGTTTCAAAACAAGGCACTTTTGCAGGCTTAGAGATCAAGTGTTGGCAGGAACACTCGAGGGTTTCTAAATTGATCAGCATTGGAACCAGAAGAAAGGTACGAGACTTTGCGTATCGGCTGACAAACGGAGGAACGAGTTGATGAAAGAAATGCACCAGTCACAGTATTCCATATATTCAGGAGCTAATAAGATGTATTGAAATATGCTTCCATTGATTGGTGCTATGGAATGAAGAAGGACAATTCCAGGTATGAGATTAGATGTGAATTTGTCAATATGAGGAATTTAGCAAGAGAACAACAAGTGGTTGCAGCCGCTGAACAATTCGGAGTGGAAGTAGAAGCATATAACAATGAACTTTGAGTAAGGATTGCCTTGTTCCCAAGGAGGGAAGGGCACCAATTGGATTGTAATAAACCGACTGACTAAGTCAGCACACTTTATTCCTTTCCAAGTTGGTTTTATCTACTAAGAAGTTGGCAGCATTGCACGAGAGGCACATCTACCGGATTCATGGAGTACCGCAGGACGAGCAAGCAGAGAGGCCAATCCAGACGCTTGAAGATGTATTGAGATTTTGTGTCTTAGATTTTAGTAGGTCTTGGGAAGACCAAAATGCATTTGGTGAAGTTTTCTCCTACCAGAGGAACAATCAGTTTTGACGGAGCTGGAAATTGAGGCCAGGTACATCAGGCCATTTAAAGTTTAGGACGAGTGGAAGTAGCGTACCAATTAGCTCTACCAGCTAATCTTGAGAGTGTGCAACGTCTTCTACGTCACAGCTCAGACACTATATTTCGGATCCGAGTCACATTTTGGATAATTCAGAGCTGAAGATTGGAATCAACCTTTTCGGTGCCAGAGAAACCAGTTGCAAGCCTAGTCAGAGATGAGAAGAAAATCAGATTTTGAGCCATCAGTTAAACTCTATTTCCTCATCCTTTTGTCGTTCTAAACTTGACTGATGCTGCTAAGTTAGCCTAGTTTTGCAAGCTATTTCTTTAATCAAGCTTGATCATGACGATATTTTATTGGGTGCACCCACTAATATATTATCTAATCAGGACCGGTGCATGATGGTCTGATCAACCTCGTGTACTTTGGTTCGCTTTTGTATTTTTCTACATGGATGATATCATAAACCGTCTCATCCACGACTGCTTTGGAAATTCTTATTTTTGGACCTGAGTTACGGGCGCAGTACCTGTACTTGTTTGATTCTCCTACCCTACTCTTTAAATTTCGAGGACGAAATTTTTTAAGGAGGGAAGATTGTGAAACCCATATTTTTGTAATTAATTATTAATAGTGTTTTAGTGTGATAAATCATATTATTATTATTATTATTAAATATTTTTGGGTGCAAATTATTTCAAAATTATTAACAACATAGATTTTTGATTTAGATCCAGATCCGAGTCCGAGCCTAGACCCAGGCCCGAGCCCAATTCCTTCTCTATTAATCCTGATTTTTGACTTGGTTATTCCTTTAATAATAAAAAAAAAGAAATAATAATAAATGAAAACTAAGTCAGCTGGTCCCGTAGGACCAGCACCCAATTGCCCCTTTTCTCCTCACGAATTGGTAAGCTGCCTTTTCCTCTCCTCCAACGCCTCACTACCATTCACGCACAGCCCATCACCCCCACCACTCTTTATTTAACCACCTCCTCCTTAATTACTCCAGCACACACCTAACCCCCCACCTTCTCAAACGTTCAGCACACACCACTCCCTATTTTAATCCCACTATCCCCACCTCCTTTTTATTCTCCCACGTATGCTTCTCTCTTCCTCACAATTCTCACAACAGAAGGCTCTCTAACAACTCTCTCTCTGGAGTAGTTATACTCTCCCTTCCCACACACAAAATCCCTCACTCTCACTCTTCCTCTCTCGAGTACTCCTTCTGTGGAGAAACCCCCTTAGCCGAAACCCTTTTCCCGTGGCGCGAGCCCCTCACCCGGCGGAGCTCCTCCCCGCGGCTTCCCCGCACTCCTTCCGGACGACCTCCTCCGTGGCTCCCCGCCGTTCGCCAGCCGTCCGCGCCCCCATTTCTCCGGCGAGGTGCTGCCCTAGCCGCGCGACCCCGCGGCCAGCGCCCCACCGTACGACCCCGCGGCCAGCGCCCTCCTCCGGCGGACTTCCCGACCAGCGCTGGCCTCCGCCGTCCAGCGCGAGCCACCCCCGCCGTCAGCGCCTCCGCGTGCTGCCGACGCCACAACGCCACCCCGCGCGCTGTCCCGACGGTCCCCCGCCGTTCGCCTTTCCGACGAGCCGACCGGCCCCTGCCGTGGTCGCGTGCCCTACCGGCCGCTGCCTCGTCTACGCGTGGCTCCCCGCCGCCGCGAGATCCCCTCTCCCGCAGACCCTTTCCGTGCCTCTCTTCTGTGCGTGGCCGAGTTCGGATCTACGAGGCGTTGCTGTCCAGATCTGCGACCTGCTGTCCGAACTTCGTTTCGGTTTTTCCCCAAGTTTTTCCTGCGGCTCCCCGCCAACGGAATTTGGTAATTTCTTGGTAATCACAGTAGTTCGTCCCTCCCGTAGAGTCGGTGATGAAAATCGGTCCCCGGATTCCCTTCGGGAAATCCGGTTAGCAGCGTAGTATTTTCGGTTAGCTGCGTTAGCTTATTTTTCTGTGATTTTATCTGCTGGTTTGTGTGGATTGGTTTGATTATGGAATTCCCGGATATTTCGGGAAATTCGGTTGTTTGGGAATTATTTTTGGTGGCTTGGAAATATTTTGGTGGATATTTGCGGGATTATCTTTGGGTTGGAATAATTACAGGTTTTCCGTGGCGCATTTCCCAGTTTTGGGTTTGTCCCGAAATAGAGGAAGTGCTGCCCAAATTTTTACAAAAACTATATTTATATTGATTTCAAAATTGGCTTTCGAAAATGAATTTCTAAACCGATTTTCGGGCGACGACCGTACCGGTCTGTGGGCCCCGACGAAATGCAAACGCACCGGTCCGACCGGACGTTGTGGTATTAGCCGAAGTTTGAGGAATGGACCGAGTCTGAGACTCTTAGCTATCTTTTTTAATTATTTTAATTAATATTTAGGCTATTATTTATAGTTATTTAATTCATGCACTTTATTTAATAATTAAGTCATTTTCTCTTATTTTGATGTAAAAGAAAATTGTACAGGGCATAAGCCCACTCTAGGATGTTTAGCTGTGCCCTTGTATTGTGTAGCATAGATTTTTATTTTATTTTTTGGGTGGATGTGATCTTGGGTGGTTTTTGATTAGTCGCATAATCGTAAATTAGAGCGCGAATTACTAATTAATTACGATTTTAGTTAAAATGAATAGAATAATATCAAATAACTAGTTCACGATTTATCACTAAAAGAAACTGTATTTTTATAAATATATTACAAAAACTCAAAGTTTTCCCAAGTTAAATTGATTCTCGTGTTATTTTCAAATAATCCAATTAACCGGTTTAATCAAACGCACGTAGTTGCGACGTAAACGTTAGCTGTAGATTAATACAACTTAAAACCTGATTAGGACATTACTACTAGAGATTGTAACTAGCACATCTAGATATGGGTTGAATATTGTTTCTAAGTCTGGAATCTCAAATGTAGGATTTCGAGGAAGTGTTTGACCTAGTTTCCCGGTACAGACTCTCGATCCAGTCACAATAACAAAGGCAAGTGCAGTTATGTCAATTTGGTAATTTATCTAGTAATTGTTCTATTGCAATTTTAAACCACATTGCTACACGGAACTCTCTCCTAGAGTATTGATTGTAGAACTCTTTATTAGAGTTCAAATATTGACTCATTGATTGAATCTGATTGACTCGGGATATTGGGGGAGTAGTGTAGCGTCTATGACTAATACCCTATATTGCATCATTGATTGTGCGAGCTGATTCCTCCTATACACGAGGATAGGCCGGACCGTATCTTTAGGATACAAGTGAATCATCCCAAGCCGGTCATAGTTCGTTGTCTACTCAAATCACATTGTTTTCAATTGTAGAATTGTTGAAAAATATTGTTAAAGTATTTCAAATTGTTTAACATTGCAAATTTCAAATTATTATTTGAATTATTGGATATTCGTAATTGTACTTTGCTCCCTCCTGACTGGAGACCTAACATTTTAGGTATTGCTGATGATGCTTTGTTCCACGGTATTTTTCCTGAGATTCCAACTAGAGGACGATGATCTCGAGACTGATGAGCTGGATGCCTAGATTTTTCTTCTTCTTTTATAATTCATGATGTTTGTGGAAAACAATGTATTACAGATGTATCTTTCATTTTATTGTAAAAGTTTTTTTTTAAACTATTCGAATTATTAAAGTTGTGACAATTAGACTGTGTTGTTTATTTACCTGCATGAGTGATACAGCTTACTGCCGCCGTCTCAACAACGGTGCAGGCTGGGCATGATCCGATTCGACCCAATTATTTGGGATCGGGTCGTGACATGTTTTTAGTGGTGGCCCATGCAGGTCTGAACAACAACTTAGGAAAACATACCTAGAAACAATTAGAACACTAGAACATAGTACTGTTTTGACCTAGAATAATTAGTGTACCTAGGTGAGACTTCCAACTGCTACGGTATGCCCTGACCTTGTATACTATTCCTTCAAATTGCATGATTTAGATAAAAAAAATTTAGACCTTGATTGTTGGGAAATAGGGACGTCACCCTATTAGTATCAGTTGTAGATATATATAGGTTAGTCCTTGATGTGGGGATGTGTGTCTATAAACATGTAGCTTATGAGATTTATGAGAGATTATAGTATCAGCCTCGATAGGATGTACTAGTCTTTTGGTGAGTATAAATGTGTTATGAGAGATATGGGCCTATATGTCTTGGTAATGCATCGTTCCTATGGTAATAGATTGTATTAATAGATGGCTAATAGGAAGATAATAGTTTGAGCATACCTATAGCCTATGATCAGTTCCTTTTCATCCTTAGTTAAGACCACTTTAAAATAGGTCCAGTCCCTTGGATATAGGTTTCAGTCCATATTTTATTGAAGTTCCATTACCGCCGTACAGCAGAGCAGTATTGGAGGTATTCCTAGATTAACACTATTTATATGTCCGTTTATTATTCCAGTGTTAGGAAGTGTTACCTTAGATATTGGGTAGGTTAGAGGCTCTAGAAGGAGTACTATCGATCTTAAATTTCGAGGACAAAATTTTTCTAAGGTGGGTAGAGTTGTAGCACCCAGTTTTCCAAATGAGGGTAATTTTAAAATTTCGTATTTATAATTATTTTAATAATGATATTTAATTCATGATATGATTTTTGGTGATTTTAAATTATTTTAAAATTATTTAAATCAATGACTTATGGTTTTGACGTTTTGCAAGTGAAACCCTAGAGACTGTTTGACCTAGAGCCTAACCATGTGATTATGATATTTTAATATCATTTCTGGCCTAAGAATATTTTGCTTTTGACCTTTTTGAATTATTTTGATATTATTTTATTATTTATGATATTGTTTTGGGATTATTTGAGTCGGGTTCGAATTTTATCTCAATCCGACTTGTAACGGGGACCCGGGGTAACTTAGACTCTAGTTGGACCCATGCATTAGTTAGCCATAGCCCACATTTTAATTCGTCATGTTAGAAAGATTAGTCATAATCCTAATTATTAGGTTAACCATTTAGAGTTTTTATTTTGACCCTTTTATCCCAAAACCCTAACCAAAATTGTTTTAAATACTTGTAACTAAGGGAGGGGCAAACTTGTAATATTCAATGAGGAGGGGATAACCATTGTGGTCGGCCCTAATAGGACTCCCATCTCATTTCCTTTCTTTGAGAAGTTTTCTTCCCCAAGTGCTCTCAAGCTCTCCCAAGGAAGAAGCCTTTCTCCTTGGATTTTCTCTCCTTTAGGTAATATTTCCTTCTCTTTTATTTCTCCATTTTTCATTTAGGAAAGTTTTAACCATAGGAATGACCCCCATTGTTGTGTCCCTATTTTGAGTCTTCTTGTGTCCATTATGTGTCCTTTAGGGATTTCTATTGTATTATTGTTGTGTCTTGTGTTCATGGGGAAAACCCCCAAACTTGGCCACACTTTATATTTAAAATATTGATTAAATGAATTAATTCATATTAAATCTCAGATTTGAATATGTAGAGATGTGTTCTTGAGTACTTTAGATTTCATTCATGTATCTCTTATAGATGTGTTCATGTTACATATATAGATTTGTGTATATATATATATATATATATATATATATATATATATATATATATATATATATATATATATATATATATATATATTTTTTTTTTTTTTTTTTTTTTTTTTTTGTATATACATATATACACAAATCTATATATATATTGTAATGAGAGTGTATCTATATTTATTTGTAAAAATAAATAAATATATATATATTGTAATGAGAGTGTATCTATATTTATATATGTAATAAATGGTTCATGATGATTATATAATCAAGTTTGTGAGTGTGGTTCCTCATATTATTATTGTCATTATTGTTGTGGATAATTAGGATATATATTGTGTATTCTTTTGGCTCAAACTATCTAAATCCGTCATGATTTTTATCCACGTTTTTAATTTCAGCCCTAACTTAGAAATGTCATAACATCTAGCTCAAAGCTCGGTTTAATCTCCCATTTTTTTTAAAAGAAGCGTATTGAAGTTAGCTTTCCAAAAACATGTATTAAAGGGCCCAATTTTTTCTGTAACTTTCTGGAGAATTATTTGAGTGTCAGTTGTACGAAAGACAAACGCGTTCTCGGTGTTTTCGCAATTCCGGGAGTTTTCGAAAACGAAAACGCGATCCGTTTGAAGTTTCGGAAAGCTAACACATAGATCTATAACATACTTTAATCCTAGATTTTAAATCATGCTAAGATGGTACAGTATTGATTATTAGTAGGAGTTACTATTCGACATATGCATTTTGTGCACCCTTGTGTGTAATATAATGTTCTATTTGATTTTAACCAATGTTAATGTATATACATTATGTAATTAAATAGAGAATGCAAGCATGAGTAAATGGTTAAATAAATGATATATGAGGTGTAAGTATCCTATCTAATGTAAGCATATATAATTATGGCTTATAATGAATATGTAGGTTCCATAGTATGTAATGTATGGTGCATATAGTAGTGCAAGAGAATAAATAAATGATGAATGAATGCAAGCATGAATGTAATGTAGTAATAGATATAATATATGCAATATACAAGTTAATGAGATGTAATGTTCTATGTCAACACAAATCCTATATTACCTCATGTACCCCCTTACACTATGTTGACACTATCACACTTGACACTTTGTTCACTTACACTTTGACACTCTTTGATATGTATACACTATGTATGCCCATTTAACCCTCACTTGCCCCTTTGCCATGTTCTCATACACACACATAGCCTCTTAAATAAGTATTTATGAATATAGTTAACTTAGCTATATATGTAAATTATATATATGTTAGCATATTGTGTTGTAATATATAAGTTTATATAACCATTTGAAATGCCATGATTATAGACCTAATGTTGAATACCAATATATGCATGTGTATATATGTGTAGACATATATAGCTTAAAGTAATAGATTATCTAGTGTATATCCAATGTGAATTCTTGCCTATTTGAGTATTGAATAATTGCATACTATATAGAGTTGGGTGTATGTTGGCTTGTATAGCCTTGTATTGATGTGTGCTTGCTAGGATAGTCTTGGTTAGGCCTAGTAAGACTTGTTGGGTTAGGACATGACCTAGTTTGACCTAGTTTGACTAGTGCAGTTGACCAGAGTTGACCAAGGGTTAACTTTGGCCTAGTTTGACCTAGATTCATGTAGAATGTATTGTAGTGCTTTATATTACCCTTCTGGATATGTTGTAACTTGTGCTGTTCTAATTAGGAGCCAGACACCTCTCCTCGGACAGTATCTTTACCTTGGACATTCAGATATCCGGCGAGTACATTCTCTGATCTTTTTATACCTGTCTGGATTATATTCTTGCTCTAGGTTACTCTACTTGATGCTGACACGTATCTTCACGGATTAGTACTATATGGATCCTTTCCTGAGATGTTATCCCTCTACGGGTGCATCGGGTATTTCATGTTCATGTACTTTATCATGTGCATCAGGTACTCCTTGTACTCGTACTAGTTCATGTTTTTACATGTTCTCATGTGCTTCATGTGCTTCATGTGCTTTCATGTGCTTATTATGTGCCTCATGTACTACTCATTACATGAGTTCACGTATCTTAGCTATATTCATGTGCTTATGACATAACTTGAATGGTTCCTTGTATATTGATTGGGGCGGGGTGAGTAGAATTGGTTATGTGATCACTATCCCCAGTAGCTGTATTCATGTGCCTCCTTATTTGTATTCATGTGCCCCCAAGCCGTTTACATAACCATTATGCTCTAAATCACGTAGCCACTTACAGTCTCTACTATTATGTATTTACTTTCAGTTATAAAATATCTCCTGTTTACTCGTACTTCCTATTCAGCACTTCCTGTATTTTACTCTATTGTATGATTTATACTCCTAACCTGCTATGAACTGTTTTAGAGATATGTGCTCGTTTCCGTCCTGACTAGACCTGTTGATAAATTTTACAGATAGCTTGGAGGTTGCCTGCTAGCCTAGAGGAGACACATTAGAGGTTGTTTAGATAGTTATTTCAATTATCTGGAGTTGTATTTACTTTATGGATTATTGTATCTGAGTTTGGATATTTGAGATGTATTTTTGGATTTGTGTATCTTAGACACTTAGATTTCTCTCTGTTGTACCTCTTTTGGATTTCATGTTTTATCTATCCTTATCATGCTCTACCTTAGATGTGATTGAGTCTGTACCTGCTATGTCACCCCCATTCGGGGAGTATAAACTATTTAGCCTTATATTGTTAGATGCATGAGACCTAGGACAGCGTTCTGCCGCCGACACTGCGACGTAGGCTGGACGTACCCACTTCTCGTGCCCTAACTCTAGGGTGCGGGTCGTGACATAGCTTCAACCCAAAAATATTTCGGAAGTGAAAATTTATCCAACATGACTCTAGCCATATCGCCAAGAGTCCTATTCTTTCGCTCTATATCACAATTTTGTTGAGGAGTTCTTGCACAAGAAAACTTATGATTAAAACCATTTGAGTCACAAAACTTTTCAAAATCCGTATTTTTGAATTCGTCTCCATGATCACTTCGGATTCGAGTAATCATATAGCCTTTTTCGTTTTGAACCTTTTTAGCAAAAATTTTAAAAACAGAAATAGCATCACTTTTGCTTGAAAGAAAGAAAATCCAAGTAAATCTAGAAAAGTCATCTACAATAACAAAAGTATAGAGTTTTCCACCAAGACTGGCTACTCTACTAGGACCAAGTAAGTCCATATGAAATAATTGCAAAGGTCTAGTAGTACTTACAGTGTTTATAGAATGAAATGAGGACTTGGTTGCTTTATTCAACTCACATTCGGCACATACCGTGTCCTTTTTGAATGTGATGTCCGGCAAGCCTCTAACTAGCTTCTTAGTCGATAGCCTGGATATAGTATCCATATTGGCATGACCAAAACACTGGTGCCACAGTAATCTCTCATCCTTGTGAGCGTAGAGGCATCTCCCTGCACTGTTAGTATCTCTAGATAGATAGAAAATTTAAATGTTATCCTCTCTTATCCCTTCAAAAGCGATGTCTCCCGTTGACCTATTATAAATATAGCATTTATTTTGTCTAAAGTTAATATCATATCCATGATCAGCAAGGTGATTTATGCTGAGCAGGTTATGCTTTAAATCGATCACTAGGCAGACATCCTTTATTACAGGAGAAGGAGGATAAGCAATAGTACCATTACCTATGATGTATCCTTTTAAGTTATTGCCGAAGGATACATACCCTTCCCTCTTCATCGATAGTGATGCGAAAAGATTTATGTCTCCCTTCATATGTCGTGAGCATCCACTATCGAGAATCCACTTACTTTTTGTTGAGGAGGGAAGGTCCACCTACATCAAGAGTAGATGTGACCTTTGGTCCCATGTTCTTGAGGGTCCTGAAATGTTAGTTTTTGGCACCCATGCATATAGATTTATATCGACTAATCTTCTAATTCTACATTGTGGTAAAATATGTCCATGTAATCCACAATAGGTATACATAGCATGTCTATTAATATTAGGAGCATGTTGATACTGTCTATATGTAGCATGGTGTGGAACAGCAGGATAATGATTATAAGTGGCAGCAGGATGATGGTTATATCTATATGCAGCATAGTGATGATTATGTCTACGTGCTATATGATGATGGTTATGTGTAGCATGGTGATGGTTATGTGCTGCATGGTGATTGTGTGTAGCCGTAGAATGATAGTTATGAGAGTGATTTCTATGTGCATATGGTTTATGTGCTGCATGGAAGTACGTGTACATGTAAGCATGGTTACATACTGCATGTGGATGACATGTTTGACTATTTTGAGTAGTCTTGTGCTTTATGTGTGTCTTAAGTGGCTGGGTTTGAGGTTGAGCAACCTGTTTTCCCAATCTACTCTCTAATTTCTTAGAGGCAGCATGTAGTTCATTGTACTTAGCATTTAAACCATCAATTTTAGCAATAGAGATCTTGTGTCTATTCTTTTCTTCAGCAAGCTAAGTGTTGAGTGTTGTGATCTCTCGTGTTTGCTTTTCAATACGTGCTTCGGCATCATGTAGGCTTAGTTTAAGCTTAGATACCTCATTAGTTCCGTGGGTGGAGTGACTCTAACATTATCAAGCAAGGAAGAAAGTTTTTGAATCTCGACTTCATAGCTTTTGATCTTTTCCTTAGCATGCTTATATTTACTAATGACTTTTTTGTGGTCATTTAGTAAATCATTGAATGCATCGCCAAGTTCATCAAAAGTGAAATCATCGAGAGTATCGCTTGTTATCTTATCAGATGTTGCTATTAGGCAAACATTGGCGGTGTCTTAAGGGGAGTCTTTTCTTCCTCGGAGTCACTAGCTTCACTTTCATGCCAAATACTAGTGTTGGCATATTTTTTTGAGGAAGACTTCTTGTAGGACTTCTCATATCGGTTGCTTTTCTTTGCGAATGGACAGTCTTTTTGGACGTGTCCAGTCTTCTTACAACCGTAGCATGTTGGCTCTTCTTCGTCATCTTTTTGTGGTTCCTTCTTTCTTCGGTTGAAGCGAAGGAATTTCTTGAAGTTGCGGACAAGAAGAGCTTGATCATCACCTTTCGAGTTGTCATCATCAGCCTCTTCAGGATTAGCCCTTCGACGATAAGCTTTAAGGACAATCTTCTTTGCCTTTGGAGCAGGCTCTTCGAAGTCTTTGAGGTCAAACTCGTGAGTCATTAGCTTTTTCATCAAAGTCTCCATAGACATTGTGGTGAGATCAATGCCTTCTATGATAGCTGTTACCTTAGGATTCCAAATTTTCGGTAGCCCCCTAAGTAACTTGTGGATCTTCTCGTGATTTGTATATTGTTTGCCGAGAGATGACAAGGGTTGATGATGTCGAAAAATCTTGTAGACATTTGTGTGATCGTCTTATTTGGCTTCATCTTGAACGTCTCATATTCTTGAGTGAGACGACTGATTTTTGACTCCTTGACTTGGGTGGTTCCTTCATGCGTCACTTCTAGAAGTCTCCATACTTCGTGAGAGGTGGTGCATGTTGAGACCCTGTTAAACTCATTCATGTCTATTGCACAAAATAAGACATTAATAGCTCTCGCGTCTAGACTCGCCTATTTCTTTTCCTCGTCAGAATATTTGTCGTTGGGTTTCTCGACGAGATCACAATTGAAAACTATCCTGGCGGGCTTTTTGTAACCATCGGTAACAATGGTCCACAGGTCGAAGTCTAACGACTTGAGATAAAAACTCATCCTTGTTTTCCAATAGGTGTAGTTTGTTCCATCAAATAGGGGAGGCCTATGAGTGAACTGCCCTTCACCGTGATTGGAAAGCATGGATTGTGTGGTTGCCATAGATCAGCTCTAGGATGTTAGTACTTGTTGAGAGAACAGAGCTCTGATACCAATTGAAGAACAAATAGGCAACTCTAGAGGGGGGTGAATAGAGTTTATGACAATAATATCCAATTAAAAATTAAACTCTTCCACCAACAGTAAATAATCAGAGTAAATGCGAAAATAATTAAGAACGAGAAAGCATACGCAAACACAACCGATTTTAACCTGGTTTCCCTCGTGGAGGATTAGTCTAGGCCTGAGAACTCTAGTTCAGGATTAAATCCACTATTTGTGAAATAGTAGTTACACCCCATAACTTTTCTTCAGAAGAGCATGTCAACTTCTTACAGAGATCGCAGTGGCGATGTTTGGAATTTTCCAAGCGACTTCTTGAACTCTTACACAAACTCCTAACTAAAAAGCACTAAGCACTTTGAGGCTTAGGGAGGTTGTGTCTAGTAGATGAGAAGGGTATGGCTTGTATAAGGCTTTAGAGAGAAGAGAAGATTGGATTATTAAAAAAGTGAGAATTCAATGCCTATTTATAGGATTCTAGGTAGACAAAATTCGGCCAGAATTCTGGATCAAGAATTCAAATTTTTGGTCGTTGGACAACTAGCATCCAACAAACCCTAAAAATTAGGGTCCTGGATTTTAGGGGACAGAATTCGGCCCGAACTCTGTGTGGAGGCAGAGTTCGGCCCGAACTCTGTCTCCAGAAGACAGAATTGGTCCAGTGGACTGTATGGGCTAGTTTGGTTTTTGTGGAGCTTTTGGTTTATGGTATAGGTATAGGTAAAGGCCCAATCTGCTCAGTACGACTCAGTTTACATATATCTAGACTCAAGAAAAGTGTAAAATACAGACTCGAAACATAGTACGCTGCAGGTACGAGCCGTCGTCTGTCTTGTACTGAGTTCAGTCTTGATGTGTCTTATTTAATTATGACAGGTATCATATTGTCAATTGTATCAATATTTGGTTGACTGTAATTTTGTGTCAATAGTAGAAGTGACACGTGTTGGTGTGTTGTGGTTACGATGCATGTATAGTATCATTGGGGGGAGAGGACAACTATTAGCGTAGGGGCTACATTTACTTTTACACATATTTTGGGCCAATAGCGACTCGGATGAGCGCTACTTACTGCCCCGGGGCCGATAGCGACTCAGATGAGCGCTACTTACTGCCCATGGCCGATAGTGACTCGGATGAGCGCTAGTTACTGCCACTATTTATTTACTCTGCTGATCCTACAGCCCCTGAGTAGAACGTTGTCCTTAAAGTGCATATCACTTAGACGGTTAGGGAACAGTTGTGTTATAGTTTTATAGTGTTTCATTTGCAGTTATAATGGCATATTTTTTTTCTATATCTTGTTACGTCCTTCTGAGGACCTGGTAATTTTTTCAGGTATGTTTTGTGACTTCCTGCAGGTGCTCTAGCTAAGGCCATGACTTGCGCTCTATTCCTTCGAGATGTTGCTTTTGGATCGTTGTCCCCTTTGTTCGACCAAATCGCTTTCTTTGTATATTTTTTCCTAATTGAATTAGTTGGTAGTGTATTTGTCTCCGCCCAACGATTGTATACATGGCAAACTCAAAGTTGCTTTTATATCATTATTAATCTTCGTGGATGAGATTTAGCGTCTTGGCTTTCTATATTTTATAGCTTATGTATAGATACGAGCCTTTCATTTACTCGTATGTATACAACTGGCCTGATACGTTTCTAGTTCTTTTGGGACTGGGGCATTGCAGCTTCTATAATTGTGTTTTTAGAGATTTTATTTACTTCAGAATGGGTTACAAGAAATCTGTTGGCATTACTATCTAGGGCATATCCTATGAACTCAGCATCTACAGTCTTAGGTCCTATCTTTCTTTTTTTAGGTTCAGGAATTCCTACCTTAGCTAGGCATCCCCAAACTTTGAGGTAATTAATCCTAGGGGTTCCTCCTTTCCATAACTCATATGGTGTCTTATCATTAGGCTTACTGGGTATCCTACTAAGGATATAACAGGCTGACAAAAGGGCTTCTTTTCAAAGATTATCAGGGGCACCTGAGCTGAGAAGCACGACATTAACCATATCTAACAGAGTGCGATTCTTTCTTTCAGCAACTCCGTTAGACTGCGGTGAAAAAGGAACAGTTATCTCATGAATAATTCCATGTTCTTAATAGAAGTTAGGCATTTCATTTGAGGTATACTCTCCACCATGATCTGATCTAAGGATCTTAATCTTTCTATCTAACTAGTTCACAGCTTCAGACTTATATACCTTGAATCTGTTTAGAACTTCATCTTTGGTCTTAAGAAGGTAGGTGTAACAATACTTTGAAACATCATCTATAAAAGTAACAAAATATTTTCTACCGCCTCGGGTTAAAACTCGATTGGAATGAAAAACGTCACTATGGATATGTTCTAGGACTTCAGAATCCCTATGGACAGATTTGAAAGGTAGTCTAGTGTGTTTGGCTTGAACACAAATTTCACATTTGTGTTTATCATCAATAAGAGTCTTAGGAATAAGATCTAAGTTCATCATTCTTTTAATAGATCCTAAATTTACATGACCCAATCTGCCATGCCAAATATTTGAGGATTCTACATTTGCAACAAAATAATTTTAAATTTTATTCATAGTGCTCAAAATAAAGAGTCAATCTTTTACAAATCCTTTTCCCACAAAAAATTTATTCTTAGAAAAAAACTACTTTATTGGCCTCCATTATAATTTTGTATCCTGAGGCTACAAGAAGGGATCTACTAACTAGGTTTCTCCTAACCGATGGCACATGAACCACATCATGAAGAGGTAGAATTTTTTCTGATGTCATCTTCAGATCTATTATTCATTTTCCTACTATCTTTGTCGTTAAGCCATCTCCTAGAGTCATGCCTCTTCCACATGATTCCTGATAGGTTGAAAAATATGAGCGATCAAATAAAACGTGAATATTAGCTCCAGAATCCAACCACCAATCATAAGAATGGTAAGAAATATTGACTATAGGTTGATAGCTTACAGACCTGAAGGAGTTAGAAGCTCCATTCAGAATCATGTTAGCCTCTGGCTTGCCTTTTCCTTTGAATCGATCGTAGAGTCATTTATACACATATTTATCTCTTGGAATCGATCGTCCTCGCTTGGACGTGATTCCGTACAAGTCTGATATTGCACTTGTACAAGACAAAGATGGTACATAATTAATAATCTTCAAATATGAACACATCGCAGCGGCAGAAGTAGACAATTGAAGTTAATGAGGAAAATCTTTCTTATTGAATATAAATACATCACTTATTTATAGCAGCGAAGATAAAAGGATAACTTGTAGTCGTACAGAGATATATAGAACTTCATTCTCTTTATTGATAATTGAAGAAGAGTACAAGACTTGTATTGAAGTACAATGCTTACAACACATCTCACTTTATATTGAAAGCCAACTGAATAATGCTATAAAGGTTATATTTGATACTTTGATACATTGGATTACAACTCGATATACCGACTTAGCTTACAACTCAATGGTACAACTGATTGTAATGTTCCATACATTATGCCATTTATAAACAGAAGACATCATCTTGTACAAGGAGAGCTTCTGCATGCCCAACAAATCTTCGATGCCGCGGGACCAATCAAGCCAATTTTTGTGTCAAAATATTCCAAGCACGAGTACCTGCCCACAAAACGTGGGTCAGTACATCATCTATGTACTGGCGAGCAGAATCCAACCCACTCACCTAAACCAACATATAGTTATCGATTTTAGCAAACATTTAATAGAATGATCTTTCTACTAACATTAGTTAATAGTTCTTGAGCAGAAACATTAAAGAATGTAAACATATCATAACATGGTATAGCATTTCTTTGTATAAGGGATCATCTAAGCAACATTGAGTTCATACGTTAAGCATATTATGAAAATTCTTCCTGGAAGGCATCGTTTAGCATACTTGGTGCTATCGTTCAACAGGTTATGCACTACTAAAATACAGCAATTTGGCGACGGACCATTAGCGATAGATCTTATCCGTCGGTAATAGCGACGGACTAGCGACTACCTTGTGACGGACTACCGTCAGAAAGCAATGGATATTTTTTTATTTTTTGTGTGTCAAAATCAGTCGCACATCTGTCGCTAATTTGACAAAAATTTAGCGACGGATTGATCTCCATCGCTAATATGACGCACATTGTGGCGGCAAAATCTGAAAAAAATGGCACGATAAATTAGTGTCTAACTAGCGACGGACATTCCGTCGGTAATCTAGTAGGTATTTAGCGACTACCTAGCAACGAATATATCCGTCGGTAGTCCGTCGCTAAATACTGTAACCTAATTTAAATTGAACCGACGGGGGGGGGGGGGGGGGGGATTTTCATTCCCCCCAAAAAGACACTCTCTCTTTCTCCCCTCTTTCTCTCTCTCTCTCTCTCTCTGTCTCTCCCTCTCTCCGGCGACGAGCTCTCTCCGACGGGTCACATTCTCCGGCGAAGCTCTCTCCGACGGGTCTCTCTCTCAGGTATGCTCTCTCTCCCTCTCTGTGTGTTTAGCATAACATATAGGATTTCGGGTTGGTGGGGGGGTCGGCTGTCGCTGGGGCCGGCGGGGTGGGGGGAAGGGAGTGGGGGCGGGGGGAGGGAGGTTGTTGAGGGCGGGGGGTAGGGTAGGGTTTAGGGTTTCAGGACAAGGGTAGGGTTTCCGGGGGGAGGGGTTTCTGATACGTAATATCCGTCGAGAAATTCGTCGCCATTCCGTCGCTATGTGTTTTTCTAGAACTAGGCCGACGGATAATCCGTCGGCAATCCGTCGCTACCTCGTCGGATTAGCGGTGTAGTAGCGGCAGATTATCTGTCGCAATGCTTCTGGATATCTTCCATATTTCCAGAACCTGAGCGACGAAAAATTCGTCGCCATTCCGTCGCTATGTGTTTTTCTAGAACCAGGCCGACGGATAATCCGTCGACAATCCGTCGCTACCTCGTCGGATTAGCAGCGTAGTAGAGACGGATAATCCGTCGCCATGCTTCTGGATATCTTCCATATGTCCAAAACGTGAGCGACGGAAAATCCGTCGCCATTCCGTCGCTATGTTTTTTCCAGAACCAGGCCGACGTATAGTCCATCGGCAATCCGTCGCTATCCTGTAATTCATACAGTTAGCGACGGATTATCCGTCGCTATCTTGTCGCTAGTCCGTCGCTAACTGCAATATTTTTGAATTTTTTTTGCAGGAAATAGACTATTTCCTGTATGTACAACATATCCAACATCTACCATACACAAATATAACATATCCAACATCCACCATACACAAATATAACATATTCGACATCCAACATATCCAACAAATATCGATATTGCCAACACAATATCTCCAAACATCCAATACATCCCAACATACACAAAAAATATCCAACACAATAACCAACAAAATATCCAACACAATATCCGACACAATATCCCAACATACATACAACAAAATATCCAAACATAAATAAAATATCCAAAATATACACATATCCAAATGTCCAAATGTCCAAAAACATAAACAAAATTACTGAGAAGGAGAAGGTGGATCGTCTCGTGCTCTCTCCGCCGCTTTCGCTCTGCGTATATAATGCTCCACCATGTGTGCCGGCACTTGGAACAAGACATGGTATCAAAGCGAGCGTAGCTGCTCTGACGACATCATCTCAAGGAGCGCCACGATAACAGCAACCGGTACCAAGCGGCCCTCGGAAGAGCGGTCAAAAGAAAGCCGTCCGGTAGAAGAAGGACCAGGTCTATTCGAAGCACCGGCAGCAGCAGTAGACGGACCGGCAGCAGACGGACCAGGAGCAGACGGATCGGGAGCAGAAGAAGGATGCGGATAGTGCCCCAGCACTATCGCCCGTAAATCCGATACCACCGTGGTGAGAGTCGCAAGCTGCGTCCTCACATCGTCTTCGGAGGGCACGGGAGGAGGCGGAGGCGGAGGCGGTGGATATCTCGGAGTCGACGCCTGCAACGACGCCGCCATGGAACCTAAGTCGTAGAGGCGCCCTTTCCGAAAGTCGTCGACGGATTCTATGAACACGTCGTCGTAGCGAGCGACCATAGAAGAGGGCGTCTGGGTGGGCGTCATTTCGCCGACATCCTCGGCAGGGGGCTCAATCCGACGGAGTGCCTCACGATACGCAGCCTATCCAATGAATGTGTTTATACTATAAGTTTTTCTAACTTCTAATCTAAATCCTATGTTTCCCTAAGTTATAGTCTGAATCCTAAGTTTGCCTAATTAAGTTAACAATAATTATATTTCTAACATAAATCTCATAAACGTAAGTACTTACATCAGTCTCCTAGGCCCTCGCGTCGACGAAGCTCCCGTTGTCACGACCCGATCCCAAATTATTGGGTCGAACCGGATCATGTCCAGCCTGCACCATTGTGAGACGACGGCAGTAAGCTTTTCTATATGCAGGTATTCACAACAATATCTATACATTTGTCACAACTCGAATATACGAAAATTTTAAATACCTTTTATTCAACAATTGAAAAGTACAACTGGAAATGAAAGAACTGAAATAAAGTACTGAATTCAAATTAACAAACTCTAATACAATAAAACTAGATAACTGGAAAACAATTAACTAGACAGTCGGCTCATCAGCCTCTGGTTATGCGTCCTCCAAGGGGGACTCTGGCAACACCACATGATACAATATCGGGTCATAGTAGCTATTGTACAATAGCTCAGCATCTTCAATGTTACCTAAAAAAATTGGTCTCCAGTCAGGAGGAAAAAAGTACGAATATGTACCTCACATTTCAAATAATAATGGAAAAGTGTAGGCTAAACAGTTGAAACAATACTTTCCAGCAATTTAACAATTCATTTCTTATAACAATGTGATTTGAATGTGTAAACGTCTATGACCGGCTTGGGTTGTACAATAGCATCCTAGCGACGCGATACGGCTTATCCCTGTGTGTAAGAGGGGTAAGCTCGCACAATTATGCAATATGAGGGGTATTGGTCATAAACGCTACACTATCCCCCAATTCTCACAATCAATGTTTGAACCTTAGGAGAGGGCTCCGTGTAGCAATGTGGTTTAAACATGCAGCTTTACAATTACTAAGAAAAATATAAGATAGCATAACCGTAACTTGCCTCTGTTGATTGACTGAATCGGGAATGTCGGTACCGAGGAGGAAGTCAAGTACGTCTCCGAGATCCTACAGTTGAGAACCTTAACTTAGAACCATAATGAAACCATTCTAGGTGTGTTAGTTACAATCTCTAGAAGCAGACCCTAGTGAGATTTTAAGTTTATTTAATTAACTACCGAAACACGCCTAACGTCGCAAGCTACGTTGGTTATCGTTTACTTGGTTAAACCGGTTAATTCAGTTAATTGGAAAAAATAGCAATTTATAGGTTAACTTGTCAAAACTTTGTATTTTATAATATATATAAAACTAGACTTTTCTTTAAATGAGAAAAAATGTGAATTGCTAAATTATCAGATTATTTATTGTGAGAAAACTTATTAATTTTCTTTATAAAATATATATATCCATTTTATATTCTACGCGTTTAACGGTGAATCAACATTCCAAAAAAATAAGAAAAAGCTACACTACACAATACATGGTCACAGAGAAATAAAAGAAAAACTGGGCTTATGCCCTTAAATTTTTTACATAAATTAATTAATCCTAAGGCGAGCTCAGAGTGCCGCGAACGGTCCAAACAGTAGGTCGAGGCCCTGCACCATAAATACTAAAAGCAGTACTAGTTCTAAAATAAATTGTAATTAAATTAAAAATTAAAGAGTCTCAGACTTGGTCGTGCAATCTCATGTTGCGGCTTACGCCTCAACGTACAGGTGACCCTGTATAGTTTGCGTTTCGCCGAGGCTCATTCGACCGACATGGTCGTCGCCTAACTGGTGGAACAAAATCCATAAAATCCAAAAACCAACAAAATCCAATCTATAAATCATCTTGCAAAGACCGATTTTCTTTGGAAAATAGGTTTTATTCAAATTGTTGATTTTTATAAAAAAATCTCTTTTTAAAATGTTTTCTAAAAATTTGGGCAGCATCTCCTCTATAATTGAGACAACCCAATCCTGGGAGGATGCCAACCACAACACAATTTAAATATTCCCAAACTAGGGATAACTCACAGCATAATATTCCAAACCAGGAATAACCACCACAATCCAATATTTCCAGTCCAGAAAACTATAGCACCTAAATATGTATATATATCAAAATAGAAATATGCCGCTACGTAGCAATAACCGCGTATCACCAAAGCAACGTAAACAAAATACTGAATCCCAAAACGGGATCGGGACCGCGTCATCACAGACTAGTTAAGGGGATGGACACAGGGACACAAAATTATACCTCAAATGCTCGGCTAGAGCTCTCAGATGTAATTATAAAGAAAGAATAATCCACACGGCAGCGACACGGGGACAGAAATGCCAGAGGGCACCACGGGACAGCCGCGGGTCAACGCTGGGAGAGCGGCCACGGATCAGCGAGTCCCGAGAAGTCGGATCGGGATACGAAGGACTCGGCGGCGAGCGGCAGAGGGGAAACGGAGGGAGGCCGAGAGGGGGTCGGCCTGGGGTGGCTGGCAGAGGAGCGGGACGGGGGAGCGCCGAAGAGCTGCGCTGGAGCGGGGCGGCTCGGGCTAGTGCGGAGTGGTCGCCGGAGGCGGTTCGTCGGGGAGGTTGGAGCTAGGACTCGGCTTGGGGATTTAGGGTTCTAGAAGGGAAGGGTATAAGCCCCCTAAATTTCTAGGATTTATTTTCGAATTTTTCCAAATAATTTATTCTCGATAATTAATTTTTGATTTAATTAATTTTGATCATTAAATGCTCTTTACCGTGACTTGGAATTCTAGAGCATCAGGGATGCCAGTCTCTGGAAACTTTCTTCATGAGTTTTGCAGTGGACAAGATTACCTTTATTTTGGTTTATCGTATTCCACTCGAACTTGTTCCCTTGTACTCTTTTTGCTTCGTACAAGTTCGGGTCAATTTAGACCATTTAATTATTAATTGATTTCCCACTCTTTCTCTTGATCCTCAAATGCACGTTCCCATGACTTTTAATTTAGGAGCACCATACTAGTCATTTTCTCGAAACTAACTTATCATGCATGATCTATTCGAGACACTCTTTGCCCATGACCTTCGTGTCCCACTCAGACACACCATTTTGTGCTTTATTTTCTTCGCACAACTTTTGGGTCAATTTAGACCATTTAATTATCTACCGTAATTTGTGACCTGACTTCCAATTTAATTTCGAGACCCGACATCGACCCAACCTAGTCGACCCCAAATATGGACATGGCCCACACGAAGCCTACTACCCGCATGACACTTGTGTCCCATTTATTTGAGCCCCTACATGCTACTTATTTACCCATGATTATAAATAACTAAAAATAATTTATTTATTGCACCTAGTCTATTTTGGCCTAACCCGGCTCCACTGAACCCAACCCCAGCTCCATGTTATCCTCCATCATGACTGTCCATACACCCCACTGATATTTTTTCTCTCTAAATATCTCTCTATAAATATCTCATTTTCTTTCTATTATATATATATATATATATATATATATATATATATATATATATATATATATATATATATACATAATATATATATTATTAATATCTCTCTCTCCTTACACCCCATCCCCATCTCCCTTTCTCTCTCCCCTCTCACAGCCAACCCCCCTCCATGTGGCCGAGAACACTCTCCCCTCTCTCTACTTTCTCTTTCTCTTTCTCTCATTAATATCACATTCTCTCTCTCCCTCTCTCATTAATAACACTTACACACACACACTTATTTTTCTCTCTCTCTTCACATCATCAGCACCCCCCCCTTCGCGTACACAAGAGCAGCACCCACCATTATTTTCTTCTTCACATTTTTTCTTCATCTCCTCCTTCTTCTTCTCCATTATCATTATCACCAAAACTACCATCACCATTCACCAAAACCACCATCACAATCATCACCACATGCCACCACCACAAGCCCTCCACGCACCACCACCTCCCCCACCTGTTGGCCGCGCCATCGTGCCCACCACCGCATGCCGCGGCGTGCCAGGCCGAGCGCGGTTGCCAACAGCGGCAAATAGCAGCTGCAGTTGCTGCCGGCCGAGCTAGCAACCGCGCGGTTCAGGCGCCGCTGCGGCCGTCGCCGGCGCTGGCGAGCCCCCCAGGTCGCGTGCAGACCTGGGCGCACCCTCTCGTGGCGGCCACCGTCCTCCGGAATGTGCCGTCTAGGCGATTTCTGCATTTTCTCGGAATCCCGTCGACGCGCGCGCGAATGAGATCCAGAAATGGCATTCCGTCGCAGCAACTTCGCGTACGTTTTTCGAGAAATTCGACCGTTTGATCAGTGATTTCTTTGCTCCGTCACAATCTCGGTATATACCCCTTCATTTTTCTCAAATTTTACCCGTTAATTTTGTCGTTTGATACATCAAAACCGGCCAACAAGTTGACCGTTTAAATTGTGTAATTTTTGGACAGTTTCGCGGAGCCAACTTCGTCGGTTCGTATCTTCTCCATCGCAGCTCCATCTGGTGTGCTACCAGTTCCTATGCATAACTGGTATAACCCTCTTCCTACCCCTCCAGTTTCGTTTTATTGTGAGCACGTTTGATTGATTGAATTCGACGCCAAAGTTGGCCGTCTAAATTCATAATTTCCAAATTATAAAATTCTATTTTTGAATCCGAGACTCTGGATACAATTTCTGACACCACCAGTAGACTCGTGGCGTTATTCTGGCACATTTTCATATAAAGTTTGTTAGATTTGGAGGACGTGGGCCCTGACACGTATTTCGGTGCAAAGCGGGTCCCATAGTCCGGGTCAACAGGACTTTTTGACGCCGGCTCATCAGAATCCAATTCCGGATATACCGTTGAGTTCGTATCATCATTCTGGACCCGTTGATATATAATTTGCTAGGTTTTAGTGGACATTGATTCTGGCACGCATTTCGGTGCAAGTCGGATACCAATATCCGGGTCAATGGGTCATTTTGAGATCGGCTCATCGGAATCCAATTCTGGATATACCGTTGGGTTCGTATCGTCATTCTGGACTCGTTGACATATAATTTCCTGAGTTTTGAGGACATTGGCTCCGACACACTTTTTCGTGCAAATCGGATTCCAATATTCGGGTCAACGGACCAATCTGAGATCGGGTCAACGAAATTCAATTCTGGACATACCGTTGAGTTCGTATCGTCATTCTGGATTCGTGGACATATAATTTGTTAGGTTTAGTGGACTAAAATTCTTGCACATTTTTTGGTGCAAAGCGGGTCCGATACGGACACTGTTTTGACCCAAAATTACCTTTTTGCCCCTATGTCCAAATTGGACTTCTGGATAGGCTATCCGAGCTGATTTGACCCTTCTGGACACGTTGGTGATATTGTTTTCACCATCCGACAACATCTGTAGGTTTTCACCCTATTATTATTATAATCTTTCTCTTTTGTTTGTATTTTGAGATCCATCGATTCCAGTGATTTCACAATCACTGAAATTGATGTGTTGACCCTGTAGATGTTTATAGAGACTAGCCTTGACCCTGTTTGACCAAGGTTGACTGCTTTGACTGAACGTCGAAGTAGAGTCAATATTTGACCTAGTTTGACCTAGAGTTGACCAGTTGACCAAAAGTCAACTGTTAGTCAACATTAGCCTAGTTTGACTTGCTTTGACTTGTCTTGACCTAGTTTAACTTAGTATGACTTGATTTACTTTCAAACCCTTATATTGATACAGTATTCCACCTATAGGTCCTCGAGGCACTGTTCTAGGACTCAGTTGACATATTCCACCAGATTGCAGGCGAGTACATTCTCTGATAACTTTTTCCCAATTTATGATAACTGTTATGATTCATGTACTTAGTGTAGATATGCTTATTCCTGACACATGGCTCTCACGGATTGGTATTCCTGGATCTCGACGAGAGATGTTGCTCCTTGTTAGCTTGGGATGTATTATGCAAGCTCCCTTGTAGCTCTTGCACAATATATGGTCACTGATTCTAGAGAAGACTTGCTCCCTTCTCATAGAATCCCGTGTAGTGACGTATCCTGTTTGGATCCATTCTACCAGTTGGGGGTAGGGGAGTAGTAGCGTATGCCTGTGATCAAATCCATCTTGCATTCCTGAACAGTGTTAGTCATATACCGCACTTATGACTAGCCAGGCCAGTTACTTACAGGTGCCCAAGCCGATCACAAGTTGAAACTACTACTCACACAAATTGGATAGATGGCTTACCCTGATTTGTGTACATACCATGATCAGTTCTACTTTTCTGTTCTAGCTCTAGCTCTACAGCTTACCATGCCATGATACATATATGTACACTCCATGATTTTATTGTATATGCTCTATTTACGGTCTTATGGCTTTTATCCTATCTTGAGATCTGTTATGAAATATATGTACTCGTTCCATCCTGACTGGATATGTTGACAAAATTTTAGGAGTAGTTGTGCCCTCAATATTGGACTTCATGATGTTGCTAGCTGAGGTGGATCTCACTATTCTTCTATGTGAGTTGCCTGGTAGTTATCCTTAGTTATTCTTGTTGTCCCTTCTTTATTTTCCTGTCTTATGATCATTGTAGATTCTAGTTGTTCTACTGATATTGTTATTAATTCTTGTCTTATCTTTCTTAGTTTTCGTGATGTGACATGAGTATATTTCTAGTTATGGATCCTTAGATGTTGTAGTTAGTATAGTACACTTGACAGCGCTCGCCGATACTGCGGCGTAGGCTGGGCGTGGCCCACGTATTCGTACCCGTATATCCGGGTGCGGGTCGCGACAAAGGGTTCTGTGGAGAATAGTGTGTTGGTGAGGGAGAGTGGGAGATGTGAGAGTTTATAATGGGAATGGGATTTGTGTGAGTGGTAGAGAGAAATATGAGGAGAGGGGAGTTGTTCGTGAGGTGGGGGGAAGTTGTCCATGTCGTGGGGAGACCGGGTGGGTTCGGGTTGGGTTTCGGGTCGGATTGGGTAGGATAGGTGTTAAATATTTTTTTTCTTAGCAAAAATCCAAACACGTGCAACAAATTTTGGTAATAAAAATATTCTGATTTGGTACTGGTTCGAACTGGGACCGGACTCGGTGTCGGATGGCAACCAAAAATCCAAGTTGTTATTATTTTAGAAATAATAGTTTCGAACCGGTATTACATAATAGTGATAATAAGATAATAATAATAATAATAATAATAATAATAATAATAATAATAATAATAATAATAAAACTAATAAAAATTAAAGGAACAAGATCCGGGAGTGGGTTTCACACCCGTCCTTTTGCCTCTTGTGCGTGTGCACGAATACTTCGTGAGCGGTGACCGCCTCCGCCTCTCTCCCCTCCTTCACTGCCCTTTGGGCCTGCATATATAGAATTTAATTAACTTCGTATATTAATAGTACCGAATTAAATAGTGGAATGAATTTGCGGTATCTCACCAACTCTGCACGCGTCAATGCGTGGGGCGTTGATCCCCCCGTATGATGACCCGCGGCATGTCTATTCGCCTTGGCTTTCTCTGATTTCTCCTTGTATTGAGTAGTAGCCATCTTCTCCAACATCTCCTCATAGTACTCCGCCCGGATTCAGTCCTTCTTCGTATGCGCCGTACGAAGGTCGTACACCGCATCCCGTATCTTCTTCCCGGCGGTGGCTTTGTAGGTCCTGCGGATCGCCTCCTGGCGATGGGGGGGCCACCAGAACGTCCTATGACATAAAAATTCAAATATTACGTAATTAAAAATTAATGATTTAAAGAATAATTAATAATTAACCAAAAGATATATACCATCATCTCGTCGAGCCAGACGTACTGCCTGTCCTGAGGCACCTCAGAAAAATTGAGGTAGGGGCCATGGTAGTTATCCCGGATAATGCGCCCTAGAATCCGGGCAACATCCCACGAGAAAAATCTATAAAGAAGCAACGACTGGATTATTGACTTGAATAAATGAAACAAATTTAATAAATTAACTTAAATTTACTTACGATTCACCCGCTGGCCATATCTCTCGTTGGAACTCGCCCATCGGTCTCTCTGGTGGCATCGGAGGATCCGAGGGTCCGTACATGTACTCCCCGGTAACAGGATGAAACTGAATCCGGGGGTACTCCGGGGCCCACCGTCCAGTAACTGCTGGGTCTGCTACTGTATCTGCTGATGCATCCGCTGGTGCATCCGGTGGCCGAACGGATCCGCTAGCGGATGGAGTCGCAGGCCTCGACGAAGATGACGGTGGCACCGAGGTAGATTGACGGTAGGAAGAGTTTGTGTCCGGGCTCTCCAGGTCGGGATCAGAGGTCACATTCGGGGAATACGGATGGCAACCACGACCGCTACCACCACGCCCACGCCCACGACGACGACCACCACCACCACTACCACCACCACGGCCAGCACCAGCAGCACTAGTGCTCGCAACCATGCCCTGTAAATAGAACGCATAAACATAATTAATATTATAGAAGTATAAATAAATATAAAACTAAACTAAAATATATATACCAGCAGCAGGGAGATGAGTGTCGCCCAGACGAGTAGGACTATGAGTTCCATCTGCAAAAAGAAAATCATATAATAAGTAGATGATCGAACGACAAAAACATGAACTGAAATAAGAATACAGAAGTTTAATTTAAACTGTATCGTCCTCGTCCTCGGCCTCGTCCTCGACAAAAATATGAACTGAAATATACCGATATTTAATCATCGTCATCGTCCCCATCCTCTTCCTCGGCCTCGTCTTCATTCTCATCATAATCCTCATCCTCATTGTCGACTTCATCTGTATCCTCATCCTCATCAAGTTCTTCTTCTTCTTCTTCTTCAGTCTCAATACTTAGGACAAGACGCCTCTTTCTTCCCTGGTTGACATCTAAGTCTTGTATATCAACCTCTTCCTCCCCTCTATTTTCCTCAGCAGGAGGTATATCAACTCGAATTCAACATCCATGGTATCCGACTATTGTCCCAAGTATTGGAGCTTTTCGAACTCGTTCTCTTGGTATGCTGGGTCTCCAACGTTGAATATATTTCTAGATTTAATCTTGTATACTATCCACCAGTCAAATCGATCTCTACGATGCCTTGGGTAGCTTGTATAGTAGACTTGAACAGTCTGACTTGCTATCGCAAACGTGTCGGACTCTTTATACCTCCTGCGATGATTTATATCGACGAATCCAAATTGTTTATCGATTCTCCAACCGATATTTGGTGTCATATCGAACCATTCACATTTGAAGGTCACAATATGCATATCATATGGGGCACTATATTATAAAACTACAATATCCCGAAGCACTCCATAATAGTCAAAGTCCGGCTCGTCGTCATAGATGGTGCCTCTTATGCAAACACTAGAATCCTTAGTACTGAAGTTGTCATTGACAAATTCGGCATTTATAGCATGCTGAGTTGCCTTAAACTTGATGCCATTAACGACATAGCCTGGCCAAGTCTTCGCATGCTTCTTCGATCCCAATGCCAAATAACGAATGCTTTCATTTGTGAGTGTTGTTTCTGGCAATAAAACCTGTAAACAAAAATTGATAATTTAAATATTTTACTTGCATATATTTTAATGGTAACCGCATAACATATTATCTCAGTTACTTACGTATTTTCGAAACCAAGTCGGAAAGGTACAATCAACCTCTCTTTGAAGTCCCTCATTGGTAATATCGGGTGTCCTTATTTTGACTTCATCTCTAAATACACTGTTAGAGAGAATAAAAATAAGTGTAGTCACTTATTTCACCAAATTAGAGATTATAACGAGGTGTAGTCACTTACTTCTCCAAATCTCTCACTTCTTGTACGTCACAATTTAACAAGACATATCGGTGCGCGGCATCATACTCATCGTCAGTCAACCACCGTTTCTTACTAGCCCCAATAGGCTTGCCCCTTAAATTGAATATACCTCCATCCTCAACGTCTTCATCATTCCTTTGAGGTCTATTTTGATTTGTCTCGACATGAGTATCGAAATAAATAGAGCAGAAGTTTGACACCTCCTCGATAAGATATGCTTCGTATATTGAAGCCTCTATATGAGCCTTGTTGCCAACTTTCTTCTTTAGATGGTGTAGGTACCTAGAAAGACAAATTATCTTAAGAATTAACAATAAATTATAAAATTCTACTTAAATTATATTAATTTTTATTTACCTTTCAAAGGGGTACATCTATCGATAATGAACAGATGCACCGACACGGGCTTCGTATGGTAGATGAATATAGATGCTCCATGCTGTCGAAAAAGCCCGGTAGAAATATTTTCTCTAACTTGCAAATTGTTAAGACAATCTTCTCCTCAAGTTGTACCATATGTTGCACCGTCAGCTTAGTTGAACAGATATCCTTGAAGAATGTAGACAACTCGGCCAACGGAACCCATATAGCAGAAGGCAACAATTCTCTCAAGCAATGGGCAGTAATCTTTCCATAAACACATGACAGTCGTGACTCTTCATTCCTGTTAGCTTGCGTTCATTGAGATCAACGCATCTAGACAAATTTGACCAATAGCCATCGAAAAATCTTAAAGTAGATATCCACTTACAGATTATTAATCTATCTTCCTTGCTCAATGTATATGGTGCTATAGGCTTAGTTAATTGTCCACCAGCTCCCCTTTCTATCAAGTTTAGATCATGACGTTTGTATATCTCGGCCATGTCTTGTCTTACTTTTGGATTGTCCTTCGTCTTTTCTTTAATATCACTACAAAAAAATATCTTTCTGGGACGCCAAAAATTTGTCTTAAAAAGGCCCAAATCAGTCCCAAATTGTAATTTGGGACAAATTTTAGGACGGGAAGTGACAGTGCTATTAGGGTGGCGTGGTAAAAAGTTTTAGGACAGAAAATACCATCCTAATTTGGTTTTAGGGTCGAAAAATCTAATCGACCAAAAGAGTTTGAATTATTATATGTTTACGACGGTTTACTAAATTGTCCCAAAATAAAAGAATTTGTGACAAATATCTCCGTCCTAGAAATATTTGCCAACATCATAAAAGGATGTCATTTATATCTAGGACAATTACATAACCATCCCAAAAGTAATACTTATGAAATTATTGTTTGTATTTTTCAGCTATAAAACATACAATTTAAATACACACATAACATTCATATGATCATTGTCCTCAGATGTATCTCCAGGTGTCGGAGCTCCAATACAAAAAAAAAGCTTAACAACATCAAGCATTCTATACCATTAAGTAGAAGACAACAAAATCCATATATAACTATATATGTTCAATTGATAAACAACGAAAAAGCTTAACAGTAAGCATCATTTACCATCATTTCCAAAATAAATTCAAAACACATTACCCACACCATCGGTTACAAAGAACCCATTGTCTCCACCATTACAAAATGAACCCATTGTCTCCACCATTACAAAATGGACCCATTGTCTCCACCATTACATATATACAAAATTTTGAACCCAAAATATTAAGCACTACACTATGTTTTTGAACATTCAAGTATATCCAACATGAACCCAAAAAATGAACCCAAATTTTTTTTCCCATCACAAGATAGTCGCCCATCATTTTAGCATATCCAGAATGCTTTTGAAGGACCTGCAAATGAAATAAGATATGCCAATATATTAGCAACCTGCTAACTTTATACAAACCACCAGAAAAGAAAGACAAGTTCTTCCAAACTGTATAGACTAGACTACATTAGTTTGTAAATGTTTAAAATAGAACAAAAGGATCAATCCATCTGTACAGACCTGCTAACAGTTCTTCAAAACTGTACAGACCTGCTTATAAAAAAATGGGAACTACAAATAACAAGCTTCAGTCCAAAAATTGGAAAGCTTCAAGTCCAAAATTGGGAACTACAAGTAACAAGCTTGTTACTGTACAGAAAAACCAATGTACAGTAACAAGCTTCAAGTGACAAAGGAAGCTTCAAATAAAAAAAGGAAGCTTTAAGTGAAGGAAAAAATTGGGAAACAAAACTCTTTTGCAGCTCAAACTTTAAGTTCCGATACCGATACCGACACGAGACTATGCAAAATTCAGTCCAAAAAATCATATTCCAGAAGAGAAACCAATGTAATAAATACAAATTCCAACATGAAAGAAAAAAAATGGAGAAACAAACTTTAAAGGCAGTATGCAAAATTTAGACTCCAAAAATCATAGTCCAAAAAAAGAAACCAATGTAACATAGTTCAACTTCCAACTAGAAAGAATGAAAATGGAGAAGTAGTTTGAAGAATCACAGAGAATAAAAAACAAAACATTAATTGCAGCCACGAGAGAAAACCAAACATAGGAATCACAGAGAAAAACCAATGTAATAAGTTTATAGTTGGCAAATTACCTGGACAATGTATTGGATTGTTGACAGAGTAGTTGAGCATTCAGGAACATTACCATAACTTCCTTCTTGAGCTCAGTCCTAAGCTCACTCTTGACCGTCTCAAGCTCTTTCTTATGTCGGGCCTTTTGCTCCTCACGCTTTTTTCTTATGACCTACGCGTAGGACTGTTGTATGCAACCTAAAAATGCATAATAAATGTAGTAGTATATAGGGTAGGTGTTGTCAGGATAGTCCAACACAGTGTCATAAAGGAAGTTCAAACCATAGTAGTAATCTATGCAAGAAACACACTAATAAGACATATGAAAGGAAGCTCAAACCATAGTAAAATACTCTTCCTCTACGATATGATCCCAGTTGAAGCTAGGCATCAGATCGAAGCTCTCCGTGGGTCTGCAAAAGCTCAATCGCATCCATGATGCTGCTCAACCAGCTCTACCAATGAAGAACCAAACCTCCATAGTAGGATATCAGATTATCAAAAGAAGTATCAACTGCACAGTGGCATATCAGAAGAAATTTAAGTGCACACTGGTGTATTAGAGCGTATCAGAGCTCACTAGACATTGGCAACACAAGCATTGGTAGAAGGTCAAGACCAGCATCAATGGAGGATCAAGACTCGAGGACCCCAAATATTGCTTTCCTCATCATTTAAAACATGTGTTGTCATTAGATCTAAGAAAATTAGATTCAATATGTATATAAAGAAATGGGAAAGTGCTCATCCTCGACCAAATTTGAGGACCAAATATCCAGAACTGTCAAGATAGTCCAACACAGTACCGTAAAAGAAGTTCAAACCATAGTAGTAAGCTATATAAGAAACACAATAATAAGACATAGAAGGAAGTTCAAACCATAATAAAAATCTATACAAGGAAGCTCAAACCATAGTAAAATACTTTTCCGCTACGATATGATCCTAATTGACGCTAGGCATCAGATCGAAGCTCACTGTGGGTCGACAAGAGCTCAATCACATCCATGATGTGGCTCAACCAGCACTACCAATGAAGAACCAAACCACCATAGTAGGATACCCGAGTATCAGAAGAAGTGTCAACTGCACAGTGGTGTACCAGAAGAAATTTAAGTGCACACTGGTGTATTAGAGCATATCAGAGCTCACTAGACATTGGCAACACAAGCATTGGTAGAGGGTCAAGACCAGTACCAATGGAGGATCAAGACTCGAGGACCCCAGTGTTTGCCATTGATCATCATAGAACAGAACAATTTTATAGGAGGACTGAACTTGACTCACAATTACAAACTTGCTTGTACAAAAGAGAGCATAAAAACAAAACCTAGGAAAAGCAATCTAAATACAATTGTTTAGTTTTGATTCTGGTGGGTGACGGTAGAGGCTCGGGAAAGTGCTATCAACTCTGTCTTACTCCTTGGACGCTCGAATGCAGCCTCGGCTCAGGTGAAGAAATGCTCTCTGAAGATGCGAAGGAAAGAGTCTGCTTCTGAATTTTATATGCTCTCCTCTCTGTCGCTATGTGTCTTGCAAGGGAACAACACCTTATTATTTATAGAAATTCATAAAGTATGGGATGTACGGCCACGTGGCAAATTTTGGGCCGCTTCCTTGTAACTGTGCCTCGAGGCTCGGATTATAGTGGACAGCTGGGGGTTGGCTTGAGATTTGGTCATAATCTGTTTGTTACAGTAAATCTGAACGGTTAAGACTTGGTCAATCTCTGCCACATGTCTCAACTACTATTCTGTGGCGAGCCGCATGAAGGATGTATCCTGGCTGGGCCGCATGAGGGACTGTCTCATTACCAAGCCGCATAAAGAGTGTCTCATGACCGAGCCGCATGACAACCGAGCCGCATGAAGAGCATCTCATGACCCAGCTGCATGAAGGGCATCTTATAGCTGAGCCGTATGGAGAGTGTCACATGACCGAGCCGCATGAGAGACGTCTCATAGCCGAGCTGCATGGAGAGTGTCTCATGACCGAACCGCATGAGAGACGTCTCATAGCCGAGCCGCATGAGAGCTGTTTTATGATCGAGCCGCATGAGAGGTATCTTATGACTGAGCCGCATAGGGAGTGTCTTATAGGCAATCCGCATGAAGAGTCTTACGGCTGAGCCGCATGAAGAGCCTCCTTTGGTTCGTGAACTGTGTCGGATGTCATTATAATTTTCTCGTCTTTTCAGGAGCACGTCGCGTCTTATCTTTATGCCAAAGCTGTCCTCTTTGTCAAAGCAATTATGGCCAGCTGCATAAGGAGATATTTATTGCTTTCGAACCGCTTAAGGCTCCCCGCTGCTTTTGGGCCGCATGAAGCTTTTTGGGTTTTTGAGCCGCATGAGGCTCCATGTTGATTTCGAGCCGCATAGTCCCATCCCCTTCTTTTCCATGCTTCTATAAGTCCTCCTTCAAAGTTTTCAATTTGTAAAATTAGAATAATTTGAATAAGAAGCATGGGTATGCCCTAGGAAGCGTCGAGACCGTATAAGCTCTTCATGTCGCATAGGCTTCTCTGACCGCATACTGGATCGAGACCGCATAAGCTCTTCATGCCGCATAGGCTTCTCTGACCGTATACTGGGTTCGTGCCACGTGGGCGTCCCATATCTTCGGCATTAATTGCTTCTGATTTGCTTTGATGATTTGGAGCCGTCTTTTGGATAGAATCCTAAGAGTCGCTTTATCCTTTAGCCAGCACAAAATCTGAAGCAGTGTCTATCGATCTACGCCCCTTTTCCTACCTATAGAAAAAGGGGTTGAAGCTGCCCTGGAAAGAGGGACATCTTTTGTACTGGCTCGTCAATGTTCTCGCGGTCAAATTGAACTTCTCAGAACACTCCCAGGCGGGACAGGGATGGTCGACCTCTTGGAGCCCAAATTGGTAGAAGCTGATAAGCTCGTGGCTAAGTTTCAAGAGCTGCGGCAACTTGATATGTCTTTGGCTATAGATCAGGAGCGTGCCTTCCTTATAACAGCCATGGAGAAGGTAAAGATGGTAATGAATATGTCTAAGCCTGCTCTAGTGAAGGACCTTCAAGATCTATCATTGAAGTATGATTGCCTAAGCCGTAGGGGAGAGGACTGTTTAGCTCGGGAAGAAGCCGCTTCTCGTATGATAGCCGAAACCAACGAACAGATCCTCCAACTTCAGATAAAGTTGGCTTCTCTGGAATCTGACCTCCAGGCCTCCCACAGAGATAAGGAGTTAATCTGCAGGGAAACCGACCAGGTCACCCGAACCTCTGCTGCCCTGGAATCTGCGCTGAAGAAATTTGAAGACCGTTGGCAGGCTCATGCGCATCTAGAGGATGCAGAAAAGTTGACTCAAGAAGCCGAACGCCGGGCCACCCTGAGGATTGAGCGGTCAACAAATCTAAAGGACCGGCTCAGAGAACTGTGTATCGCTGAACCATAATCGGCTTTTTTCTCTTTTATCATTATGTCCCTCCATTTTTTAACAAGGATGTGGTCCCAGGAAAATGTAGCCCTTTTGACTTTAAATGAATGAGTATGTTTACTTCATCCTTTATTTGTGGTATTTGTTGTGTTTGTACAGTATCTTTGGTGTTGTGGTACTTGCCCTACTGGGGGACTTTCTGTTGACCTATTACCCTTGGCATACCTTGGTTTTAGGTACGGCTAATAAGTTCGATAGAGAGGCCCAACATATTTACTTGAACGTGGTAAATATGAGGTTTGATGATAGAACCTTCCTACTCAGAGGTACTGAGGACATGGTAGGGGTGGGCTCAATGTAGATACATAGAACAGCTCCATGGTAAGGTGGACATGGAAGTTCTTGGTATTTGGGCAAGAGAATGCTATGGAACAACTGGGCTCCAGAGGGATGTGATGGTGAGGAAAGATGTGGAAGTACAAGAGGACCTAGTACAATATTGGTGGTCAGCTGCAGACATTTATGGTCAACTGTGGACATTTGTGGTCAACTATTAACATTTGTGGGCCTATTACCCTTGGCATACCCTGGTTTTGGTTATGGGCAATAAGTCGAGAGAAAACCAATATACTTACTCAGAGGTGATGAGGATGTGGTAAATATGGGAGTTTTATAACGGAGTCTTCCTACTCAGAGGTAATGAGGACGTGGCAGGAGTGGACTCAACGAAGGATACCTAGAACAACTCAGAGGTAATATGGACGTGGAAGTTCTACGTAAGGGGTGATTTGTTTATGATGGAAGAGAAACAACTCAGTGGTGGCATCAACGTGGTTGTTTCGAAAATTTTGTGGACCTGTTACCCTTTTTTATACACTGAAAGCGTGGGTACCAGATTTTGAGGAAAAGGCTTTCTTGGAGAGAAAGTTCAGAGGTATGATCATACATGACTTGCTGCCCGGAAGATGCGATACATTTGGGGTAACTAGAGTGTAGGTTCAGCGGTACTTAATGGTATATAACCCAACAATCCGGTTGATTCGGAGGGTGTCGTTTAGACATAATATTTCTTCATAAACTTGCCATTGATGGGCATCATAAGCAAGTCTCCGTTTTGCTTTGCGAGACGATATGCACCATTAGAGAATACAGCTTCAATGATAAATGGGCCTTCCCACTTGGGATGGAACTTGCCGACGGTTTAATGAGTCATAACCATTGGCCTATGAACTGCAAAAATGAGATCGCCTACTTGAAATATTCTCAGTTTGACCTTTTTGTTGAAATCTCCAGAGATGTGTGCTTGATAAAGCTCGATTCGTTTTTGAGCTAGCCGGCGCTTCTCATCTAAGGCCTCCAATTCTTGTAGCCGACAACGGTGATTATCATCTGACGCTAATCGATAAGTGATGGCGATACAGAGCGAGGAGATTTGAGTTTCCAATGGGAGAACTGCCTCACTTCCATATACCAAAGAGAATGGTGTATTCCCAGTGGTTGTTCGGACTGTAGTACGGTACGTCCATAAGCATTCGCCAAGCTTTTCATTCCAGTCACATTTATTTGAGGATACGAACTTCTTGAGAAGCTTAATTATGGTTTTGTTGAAAGCTTCAGCCAGACCATTAGTCGCCGGGTTATATGGTGTTGAAGCAACATTCTGAATTCGATGCTTGTCGCAAAATCGATAGAAGACATGGCTTGCGAACTGCGGACCATTGTCGTGGATGATCCTTCGAGGTAGTCCGAAGCGATAAATGACGTGATGCTTGATGAAGTTGATCACGTTTGATGTCTTCACTTCTACAAGCAGGACGGCTTCCGCCTATTTGGAGAAGTAGTCCGTGATTGCGAGTATAAAGTGGTGTCTTCTAGATGAAGGCGGGGTGTTTGGACTAATAATATCCATTCCCCATACCTCAAATGGCCATGATGCCATCGTCGGATGTAGGAATTCGGATGGTTGGTGTATAAAATCTGCGTGGACTGACAAGCTTTATATTTTCTTGCATATTCTATCACATCTTCTACCATCGTATGCCAGTAATAGCCCATCCGGCGAAGGCGGTCTTGTAATTTCTGGCCAGGTTGATGGGCCCCACAGACGCCATCGTGAGCTTCGCGTACGGCTTCTTTGGCTTCCGTATTTGGCAAACACCAGAGCAGTAATCCATCATAGGATTGCCGATATAGCATTTTTGTCTCTGTATCGTAGAAGAATCTGAGAGAACGTCTTCTAATAGAAGTGGCTTCTTTCGAATTTTTCGGTAAGATGCCATAGACTACGAAGTCAATAAATGGCAGTCTCCAGTCCTGTGTTTCGTCGATCGTTAGGGCAGAATAACTCACAGCGAATTGAACGTTGTTCTTGGGACAAACCAGTTCATGGCTTTTTACGTCCACAAAATGATGAGCATGATTTGGAACTGCTAGGGAAGTGACAAGGCCTGCTAGGGCATCAGCTTCAATATTCTGGAGTCTGGGAACGTGTTCTATGAAGAACCCTTCCAAGGACGTAATGATGGCGATTACTATTTGGTGATAGGGGATCATGTATTCATGGCGAACTTCATATGAACCCCAGATCTGATTGACGATTAACTATGAATCTCCATATGCTTTTAGGTACTCTACCCCCAGTTCCTTTGCAAGTCGGAGGCCGATAACCAAGGCGTTGTACTCGGCTACGTTGTTTGAACAAGGTTCCGTGGAAGAGTAAGCCCGATTGATCACCAATCCAGAGGGAAAATCAGTACTACTCCAACTCCAACGACGATATTGCCCTTGGGTCCGGTTCTTGAAGCACCGTCGAAGAACATTCGCTAGACGGTATTATGGGAAGCCATATTTGAATTGGCAACCTCGTCTGGGATCTTTTCATATATTCTGGTTACCTCCGGACCTGGATGGGCAGCTAAGAAATCTGCCAAAGCTTGACCTTTAACAGGCTTCTGTGGGACGAAGATCATGTCGTAGGGGGACAATAATATCGTCCAGGTAGCAAGACGAGAGCTGAATGCACCTGGTTTGGTCATGAGGACCCTGAGGGGGTTGACTCGTGATATAACATGTATGGTCTGACCTGTAACATAGTGTCGCGTCTTCTTAATGGCGAACACCAAAGCGAGGCACTCCTTCTCCACGGCAGTGTATCTATGCTCAGGTCCTATCATCATTCGGCTGAGGTAATAGCTAGCTTGTTCATGCTCTACATCATTATTTTGTGCTAGTAGAGCACCGAAGGAATGCTTTATCGCTCGCACATAAAGCAAAAACGGCATTCCAGCAAACGGGGCCACCGGGACTGGAGGTTTCGACAGATATTCTTTAATATTGTCAAAGACACGTTGGCACTCTTCATCCCATATGAAGGAGACGCCTTTCTTCATGAGGTGTGTGAATGGTTGACATCTTCTGGAGAGGTTAGAGATAAACCTCCTGATATAAGCTAACCTTCCTTGAAGGCCTCTGAGCTTACGGAGATTTCTTGGAGGACCCATCTCCATGATTGCCTTTGTTTTCTCAGGATCTATATGGATACCCTGGGAGGTAATGACAAAACCCAAGAACTTCCCGCTGGATACGCCCAAGAAAGATTTGAAGGGATTCATCTTTAAATTGTGTGCTCACATCAGGTCGAATATTGTCCTCAGATCGTACAGATGATCTTCCTTAGAGCGGCTTTTGACAGCGATGTCGTCGAAGTAATATTCCACTGTCTTACGCAGGTGGTCTCTGAAGATGACACTCATAGCTCGTTGATATGTGGTGCCGACATTCTTTAAACCAAAGGACATGACTGTGTAGTAGTACACGACAATCGGTGTTCGAAATGATGCATGCTTTTCATCGTCAGGGAACATCTTAATTTGGTTGTATCCTGAGAAGCCATCCATGAACGACATGCGCTCAAAGACACATGTGTTGTCAATTATTATGTCCTTAATAGGAAGAGGGAACTCATCTTTAGGACATGCTTCATTCAGACTCCGGAAGTCGATGCAAATTCGGATCTTTCCATTCTTCTTGAGGACCGATACTATGTTGGCTATCCAGTCTGGATGTTGTTCCTCATGGATGAAGCCGCTAGCTATTAGTTTATTGACCTCAGCTTCGATAGAATTCATGATGTCTGGGAGGAACCGTCGTTGCTGTTGCTTGACCGTTTTACGTCCGGACGAATATTGAGCTTGTGGAGTGCAACCTCGGGGTTTAGCCCTGGCATGTCTTCATAACTCCAAGCGGACACGTCGATATACTCTCTGACGAGTTGAAATAGCGACTCCCGCTCTCGTCTGTCAGACTTTTGCTAACGAAGACTGGCTTTGAAGAGGATTCATCGTCGATGTCAACTTGCATGACCTCATCCTCGGTAGGGGGCTCTCTTTGTTCGAAATGCTTTTTCTATTGCGCATCTAGCTGTTGGAACTAAGGCTCTAACTCAATAAGTTTGGGTATGTCTTCGTCTTCTTCGTAGGCGTCAGCAAATACCATATTGACAGACCAAGCTTGACTAAGTAATCCCCGATGCTGACATCTGAATCGAAAATGGGTGATCCAGTCGAATGAGAATGTCATTCGCATTCCTCATCCGAGCTCTCGGGAGTTGTTGCGGGTGTAATATAGCCTAGACCACGTCTGGTCTTGTTGTAATAATCCCGTAGTTTTCCAGCCGGGACTGGCAATTGCAAAGGTAATCGTCGGCCGGTGTCGTGGTTCAAGCCTGGTGTGGTCTTCATATCATACCCCTATTTTTGTATGAGGTACTTGGATTGGCAACTATATAGATAAAACGACAGTCTTTCGGTGTCGGGCTTGAGATCGACTTCTTCTGGCCTGAAGGACTCTTGATCATTCTTTTGGTCAAAGATGATTGGATGATCCTCTCCCGCGACTATGAAGCAAGCGCCTTCCATGGGAGTAAGTTGGTTCATGGTATAAACATTTGTCACTTGTGTGTGTAAGTTGGTGCCTATGCCGTGTTCCATAGCATACATCATACGAAGCTTTTTAAGCTCGAGGTAGTTCAAAGATAACCCTTTATTGATGAAATAAGGTATCTTCTATTACGGTATTACATCATCGGCAGAGGGAACATCAGTGTGTGCAGCTACATATTTGGCTAGCTCTTGCTCCTCTTCAGCCACCCCCTGTATTATTGAAGATTGGGAAGATAATCTAGGAAGCTTGATCACCAAAGGTCCCACTAGTGGTGCTGGACGTGGGGTCGTTGGCTCACTAACAGCCCTTGGCTCGGTGCTGAGCTGACGATTTGTTCGGGGCAGACGAATGACCATCGGCTTAACAGGAGGGTTTATCTCTTCTGATTGTCGTTGACCGGCTCTTGGTAGTCTGATTGTCATTGGCTCCACAGTAGGTTTGGACCCCAGGCTAGACCTTGGGAGTCGGATAACCATTTGTTTCTTTTGTGCAGTGAGAATGGTTACTTCCTTACGCATAGTGGCTATAAGAGGTGCAGTTCTGTCTGGTTTGCGGGCCTGGAGATGGATCTTCAGAGGTTCTTCTGATTCCATTGTAGCCTCTTTTTGACCTTGAGTATCCTCTTCGACTAGGTGCTTTTTCGACTTCTCGTACAAGCAGGCATCCGAATAGTAGGATTCAAGCCCTTTGAAGGGATCGATGTTGGCGAATTCGGTTTGTACGAAGTCGTATTCGTCGACGTATTTAAAGTACTGGTGCAATATGGAGGGCACAATCATATAATCGTGTATCCAAGGACGTCCTAGAAGAATGTTGTAGGATGTATCTGTGTCTATGACGTAGCAAGTCACTTCCGACTGGAGGTTGCTAATTTGGAATTTCAGGCAAATCTTTCCAACAGGATAGCTTCTCCCTGAATTGAAACCGCTGATGGCAGTGCTGGTAGGTGTCAGCCGATGCATAGGGATGCCCAGGAAGTGAAGCAAGCTCTTCGGAATGATGCTTATGGAAGAACCGAGATCAATGTGCATCCGATCTACTTTGACGTCGTCGATGTATCCAGTATGATACAGAGGGCAATCGTACAGGTTGGTCTTGATGAGCATATCCTGCGGAGTGAACACGATGTTGGGCATCGATCCAGAACAATTACTGTTCGGGAAATCTGCTGGTGAGCTCTCCCCTATAAGCTTGACCTGAGCCAAATAAGCGTCAGCATTCTGGAGTGCTTCGCTCAGTACGATACGAATATCTTTGGAGAGCCTCAAGAGCTCATGTAATAACAATTTGGCTGGTGTGTTGGCCAATTATGCCAGGATATCAAAATTATAAGGCCTCTCCAGCCCCTGAGGTGCGTCTTTACGGAGCGGCTTATCGAAGCGGGTCTCCTTTAGCTTAGGCTTATCGGCCGGCGGAGGCTGAGAAGGTCTTGGGGCATCAGTAGTAGCCGGCTGACGATCTTCAGCCGAGTTACCCGGTATGGGTTGAGATTGTGCACCGGACCGGGTAACAACAGCCGTTGCTTCTTCAGTTCCGGCTGAGATTGTGTGGCAAGACTTAGCCTTCCCGTCCTTCTTCTTGCCGGTGGAGGATGATACTGACTTGGTTACTTCAGGCACCAAGTCCGGGTGGACCCACATGACCTCCCCTCGTGATGTGGTGAGGGACACCAGCCCAGTCGTCTGGTCTCGGGGAGGTGGAAGATTAGTGACCTCCATTATTGCTCGAAGGATGGGTACTACGCCATATTGAGTCCTCGTTGAAGGGAAGCTGTCGAATTGGACCGACACCATGTTGGCAGCCACGGTCACCTTCTCGAAATCAATGGACAGAGCCTTGGAATCGATGAGGTTCTAGATGTACCGCTTCAATTGGAAGCAGTCCTGAGTAGCGTGGTGGACGTAGCGGTGGAAGTGACAGTACTTCTGGCTCTCCATCTCTACAGGTCGAGGTTCACGTGTCGTTGGAGGGAGCTGAATTCTATCTCCTTGCAAGAGCATGTCAAAGATGGGTTTGACATGGCTATCCTCGAAGGAGTAGGTCACTTGAGGCCACTATTTCTCTTTCTGCTTTGGTTCAGGCCTCTAGGCTGTATCGGCAACCATAGCCTGTTTACCTTTGGTGTCCCGATTATTAGAGGAACTACCGTCGTTGTTGTTGTTGGTATTAGGGCGTTTGCCCTTATCCTCTCCATCCGAGATATGTATCCCCAGTTGGCGAGCCTTCTTCAATTTTGCTTCGGCGTTAGTGGCGCTGATGATGAAGGCCTTCCAGTCTTTAAATTGATCTTCGTCCATCCAAAGACTGATTTTAGAAAGCAGCCTCTTTTGGCAAATCTCAATTAAAGAAGAGTCCGGATTACCGAAGGACAATCTCATCGCGGTTTGGCAAAACCGCTTGTAGCTTCCCTTCCCGAAAATTTTCGTAATATTTTATTTATTTATTTATTTGATTTAAATGGTGATTTTTAGATTTATAAATAATTAATTAATGGTTACTGAATTTTGTTATTATTATTATTATTATTATTATTATTATTATTATTATTATTATTATTATTATTTTATTGAGGTTATATAATAGTAATATTATTATTGTGGTTATTAAATATAAATTATTTATTATTATTAGTTATCATCATTTTATTCTTTATCAAAAGATATAGGTGTATATATTAATATATAATTTATGTAAGTGAATATATAGATAAATATTAAATATGTATATGTGTATATATATACGAACGTGTGTGTGCATATACATATATATATATACTTATTGGATATATAAATAAGAATAAGAAAAAAAAACAAATAATAGCAATGAGCCCACAGCCCTCACCTCAACTCAACCCTCAGCTAAGGCCCAAGCCCCCGAGCTCCCCAGCCCGAGCTTCTCAACCAAGCACAAAAGACCCAGGCCTCGACCCTTTGTTTAAAACAGAACTGATGTATATATATATATATATATATATATATATATATATATATATATATATATATATATATATATATATATATATCTGCCAATATATGAACGAGGGACCGAGAGGGATTTTGATCTCGATACCCTAATTATAAGCCACGCTGCCACCACCTCTCCCTGGGTGAACCACCCCGCGGCTGCGCGCCACCGCCGTGCGCTGGTGTCGGCCGGCCGGGCACGAAAGCCAACCCGCGCGCGCACAGGCGCGGGACAGCGCAGTGCAGCGACTCAACTTCGCAGGTGTCCCACTCTCTCGTCTCATCATCATTTCGTGAACCAATTGGTTCTATAGGAAGACAACCTATACGGCTTTCCACCACTTCAAATATTTTGAATTTAGAAGCCATAGGTTGCTAGATAAATCGACACGAACAAGGCTCGAAAACCAGTTTTTGAACAGAACATAAACTGGGTCCAGACACCATTTTGGAAGGGGAACCCTGGACTAGATATTAGAAAATTTAGAAATACACTTGAATAGGTTTAAAGACAACCTATACGAGATTAGAACACTTTTTGTAGAACTATTTTTCGTTTATTATACAGGAAGATAATTGATTCTAAAAATCAAGAAAAAAATATAGGAAAAACAGTTTTCGAAAACTAAAAATTATTCGATACGACGTACGTCCCGCCAAACCGGGCGACGTGGTCGCGAATCGAAAGCATCAAAAGCTAAGTACCGGCTTCTGGTCGTGTGGGCTTTGACGGAATTCAAATTGGTCGCGTGTGCGCGACGAATTTGATACGTATCCATCAAAATTCTCCGTATCGGCCTCTGTACAAATTTCCTAATTACTTTGTGCACGCCCGTTAGATCGAGACGAAACTTGCGCCAACAGGACCGTATTATTTTTCTGGTCCTGTATGACACGTTTGGTCCAATTCTGAGACAGTTGAATCGGACGCCGTTTTGCGGGCCCCACAGTCCGACTCAACGGGTGATTTTGTGCACGGCCCACCGGAATCCAAATCTGGACATACGGTTGGGTTCGTATCGGAAAACCAGATTCGTAGACATATAGTTTGACAAATTTAGAGACCGTTGACTCTGACACGCTTTTCGGTACAAAGCGGGTCCAACGACGGACATCGTTTTTGCCCGAAATTACCGTTTTGCCCCTGTGTCCAGAATTGGACTTAAGGACAGACAATCCTAGCTAATTAGACTATTCTGAGAACGTTGGAAATGTTTATTTCAGCATCTGGAGACTTCTACATGTGTTGACTGATTGTGGCTCTTTGAGTGGTATAGTATTATTTATTTCTCCAGCTAAGGACCTCAGGCAAGTGCACTTTCTGATTGCTTTTGATTCATAGTAGTCTTTTTATTTTATGTCTATACATAAATCTTGCTGCTTGTTGACACGCTCGTCACACGGAGTAATCGGGAGGAGGAAATATCTTAGTAGACATGTGAACTACCCAGAACTATTCCATGAGTCTATTCTTGAATAATAGCCGCTGCACACGACACGTGTAGTGTGCCGGATTTACCCCCTAGCCGTTCACATGTCGAAACAGATATTGCACACCACAAAGGTAGATGTCTTTTATTTTTCCTTTACTTCTCTATCGTGCTATGTCATCAGTTATCTTCCAGTTTTCATATCTCATATGTTATTTTCATGTCTTGTTTATTCTATTGTGTTTTTGCATTGTCGTCGGTTTGTGTACTTGTTCCATTCCTGACTGAAAACTAACATTTTTCAGGTTAGCCGCGATCACTCTTAGCATTGGGAAGGCTTGGGTATTGTCACGGCCCGCACCCATTGTGAGGGTACGAGAACGTAACAACGCCCAGCCTACGCCGTAGTGTCGGCGGTAGAATGCTGTCCTAGGTCACGACATCTAACAATAATATACTAAGCAGTTTATACTCCCCGAATGGGGGTGACATGATAGAAGTAAACTCAATCACAACTAAGAAAGAAGAAGCACGATATGATATAAAACTCAAGGAAATACAGATGATAAAATAGTCTAAGATAACATCTCAGCAGATATCCAGAGTATAAGGTCTCAGCTACTGAATATGAAAGAATATACAACCCAAATCTCAAAGACAGAAATAAAGTCTAACTACTAGTCTGAAGACAACATAAGAAAGATAAGCCTAACTAAACTAGTCTAGGCAATAGGGTAAAGCCGTCAGCTAGAGTTGTCCGTAGAAGGTGTGCTCAGAGGCCTCCTCCTCGTCCTCTATAATATTTTCAACAGGTTCAGTCAGGACATGAGCGAGCACAATACATCTCAACAGTTCATAGCAGGTTAGAAAATATAATCATACAGTAAAGTAAGATATAGATACTGAAAAAATGCAGTATGTAAACAGAGAGAGAGAACTGTAATAGAAATATCTACTATAAGTAAAGCACTACCAGTGACTAGTGATTTAGAGTACAAAGTCGACATGTGAACGGCTTGATTTGTACATGGCTATACTAAAGAGGCGTACATGGCTATTCTACTTTGGAATTGTTCACATGGCTATTTATACTCTCCCGTACCCCCAATCAGTACACAAGTATCCAACTAGGTTATGTTATGATTCCATGTAACAGCCCCTGAAGGGTGGTAAGCCCCCGAAGGGTGGTACATAGTAGTCCATAAATGGGGATTCTGGAAAACCCAATAAATGGGATAAGAATTCAAATAAGACTCTGTGATCATAAGAGTATATGTCACAAGTGATCAAAGAACCAAATGAAGCATAGTGATACGCCATGTAAGTGAAACGCACAGAACATAGAGTACCCGATGCTCCCTGAAGCGATAACATCTCAGGAAAGGATCCATATTGTACTAATCCGTGTGACCAATGTGACAGTATCAAGTAAAGTAATTTAATGCAGAAAAATAATTCTAAGCAGGATATGAAATAATCAGGGAATGTACTCGCCTGTATCTGAGTGTTCGGATGAAATGTACTGTCCGAGGAGAGGTGTCTGGCTCCTAATCAGAACAGCACAGGTCACAACAAGTCTAAAATGATATAATGAAGTCCTACTATGCATTCCACATGATTATAGGTCAATCTAGGCCAAAGTCAACTCATGGTCAACTCTGGTCAACCCTAGAAGTCAAACTAGGTCAACTATGGTCAAACTAAGTCAAACTAGTCTATACTAGTCTAACTAGTCTATTCTAAGTCTAACAAGACTACACAAGTCTAATCTAGGCCCTAAACGGACACACATATAGGCCATAGGGTAAGTGACTAGGCCATAGGCTAATTAGGCAATACCATGCCTAATGAACCAACCAAACCATAACATTGCACACATGACAATATGTCTATATTTAAAACACACATAGATATAACTATATAATCTAATATAGGAATACACATATTGCATCTCACATATATATTTATACAATCTAAAATAGAAGTACACCTAAACATACATACACATATTATCTATATATACACATTAGACAAATATATACATGTACATATATATTGGGATAGGAAGGGAATGTGGTGTACATGTGTGTGTGTTAGTGAAGGATAGAGGGTTCAATGTGTGTGTGGAGCAAGTGTGAGAATTCCTGGAAACAGGAAACAGTGGCATGTGTGTGTGTGTGAGTCTTGAGGGTGTGAGGGTCACAAAGTGTCAAGTATGCATGAGTGTTGGAAAGACATGTGTGTGTGAGTGGAGTGAGTGATACATGTATGCTAGTGTGTGTGTATGAGTGAAGTGAGGCATGTATGAAAATACAAGAGTGTGTGTGTGTATAGTAAGAGTGTGTGTGATATATATGTGGTGTCTCATAGAGTGTGTGTGAGAGATTTCAAGAGGGTGTGATAGCTTGTGTGTGTGTGTGTGTGTGTAACATGACAGTTGTGTGAGGAGTGAGTGAGGCATGTGTGTGTAGAGTGTGGGTGATAATGGATAACTGAAACAGTGAATGGAAATCATATTATTGCAAGACAGGGAAGGAAAACCCAACCACAGTCCAGTCCTAACATTTCTTAGGTTTATACAGTGAAATTATTCAATTCAGTACAAATAGGACCCCAACAAAACAATTTAAAACAGTAACAAATTTTCAGTTTTAGTCCCTACTTTGCATTCTCAGTTTTAAACCCCAAACCACATCCAAACAACCCAAATTTTGACACACACTTAGAACTCATATAGGTGCACATATTAGAGGTTTAAAATCATGCAAATAATAGTTTATAATAGGTAAAAATTGATGCCAAAACTCAATTTCAAAATCTGGAAAAAAATAGGAAAATAGGACTGATACAAGGATATCAGGAAATTAGGGAAATTCGAAAATTCAACATTAAAATTAATTTAAAATGCTAACTAATGGTTGGTAATGTTTACACTAATTGAGTACGTGTCACACAAGAGTTTGTGTCCACCCAAGTGGACACAAACGTGTCCAATCACATTAAATACGAAAACAGTGCACAAACTGAACAATTATCGTACACGTGTTCATAGTGTCCGTGCACACGACACGATGCGACACAGACCACGTGGTCGTGTCCAAGTGTCGACCACGACTAGGGTTAGGGCTAGTACACCTTGCCACGTGTCCACGATACACGTGCGTGTGATACGACATGCGTATCAGTGCTCAAAAGTGACAGCCGACTGTGCAGTGCATTTCCCGTGCGCACGTTCGTGCGTGTCCGACACGATACGAGAGGTTGTGCAACTCGACACACGTAATGATAGACACTGCCCCTCGGTGTGTGTCAATTGTCAAGTGTCCACGTGTCGTGTCCGCGTCGCAAAAGCACCCGTACAGCAGGGCATGAACAGTGCCCGTGCACACGCGCACGCGACCGCGTGTTCGCATGTCCGTGTGGACTTGACACGACACTAAAACTACACAAAGACATAGAAAACACATAAGCAAGATCAAACCCTAATTTTCTATTCAACTACTTTCCTAAAAATCACTCGAAATGCCCATTGGGGCATTTCGTCAAACACTCGCTAACAAGGGCTGGTACGTGTCCAAATAGGACACGAAATGGACACGAATTTTAGGGCTTCCTATTCCTATAGTTAGGTTAGGCCTAAGGCTCCCTAGATATGCAATAAAATCCGAATTCTATGGTGTGGAATGAAAGTTACCTATATGTATCAAAATCCTCAAAAAGTTCCACAAAGAGATGTTCTTCTTGATAGCCAACTCCTCCAATTTGCTCCCAAGCTGAGAATACTTGACACCAACAGCAAGAGGAATAAAATTAGAACCTATTGCAATTGGTTTGGGGGAAAAAGGAGTTGAAATGGATTTTCTAGGATTTAATGAAGATGGGGACTTACCTCTTTCTAAAACTTGCCAAAAAAATCCTAATGGAGGCTAGCCCTAACTTTGTGAAGCTTTAAATAGAGGGGGAGGATCAATATGACCAGCCATGGGCTGATTAGGGTTAGGGTTTGGCTACATGGTGTGGGCCTATGGGCTTTAAGGCTTAAGTCATTAGTCATGACTTATGAAGTCACAAGCCATTCTAGCCTAATCAATTCCTAATCTCTCCAAACAAGTTCTAATGAGTTAATCCTCAGTAACTTAGGTCAAGCTAAGGTTACTTAACCTAACCAAGTGGTCATGACCTAGGTTAGTCTCTAGGTTAGTCTCCTAGTCAACCATCATTCAAATAATTCCAGAATAAATCCTAAAAATTTCCATAAATTCAAATAAATTATAATAAATTCAAATAACCCTAAAAATGTCAAAAATACCCTAATCTCATGGCTAGGCTCTAGGGTAGGCAGTCTCTACTGTTTTACTAGCAAAACACCAAGATCACAAGTCATGAATTTAAATAGTTTAAAAATAATTAAAAATCACTAAGAATCATAATATGAAATAAATATCATTAAATAATAATTATAATTACAAAATTTCAAAATTACCCTCTTCTGGAAAACTGGGTGTTACAATCCTACCCACCTTATAAAAATTTCGTCCTCGAAATTAAAATGTTCCTACCCCTCCCAGGTCAAACCCCCACAATCAAAGTCTCAAAACTTAATCAATCATACAATCTAAAAGGACGACATACAGGATCATGGAATACTGTGGTAATGAAAGTCTCATCTAGGTATACTAGTCACACTAGACCAAAACAATCATAGGGTATCAAAACATACAAGCAATCAAGGGTGTTGAACTAGAAAAGTTACAAAAACAACAATCATCAAAGTTGTAAGGCAATCTACCATCCTATATGAAAACTGGCAATTATCAAAAATAAAATAAGATAACTTCTAATCATCTATAAAGGTGTACTATTTAAGAAAAATTAAACCAAAAGTTTGAGGAACGAAAGTCAATAGCGTTGAATCCAAATCATGATATATATAGAGAATGTGTTAAAGAGGGAAAAGCTACCATTATGTAAGGGTTATGTGGTTTGTGTGAAATATACATGAAAGTGTATAAGAGGATCTGTGTCTCAACTATAGCTATCAAGTTACACTATTTGTGGCATATTGGTTAAGCAGTCTACAAGGCACAAGCTATTTACTCATAACATGCATGGCTAACCATATATATATATGTATATTTACATGTATAGAGAGGTAGAAATTTTAATTACATCTACATACATTATAACATGTATACAGAACTATATATATATATATATATATATATATATATATATATATATATATATATATATATATATATATATATATATATATATAGCTATGTGAATATAACATAGAGATGAAGGGTTAGGTTTTCATGGCAGTTGTGAACATTAGTGTAGAGTGTCAAGTGTACATGGGTTAAAACCTGAAATGAAGGGTTCAATCATTCAGTTTAGCTCAACATTACATATTAGATCTGAAATTGAGCTACACATTGGAAGCAATGTAAAAATGTTAACATGTATTCATTTTTCAAAATTTAGGAGAAATTCGAACATCAAAACCAACTCAATGTTTACCAAAACCATGTTTTCCATAAATAAATTTACTTTATTTATTTTGTATCTGAGAAAATTACAACTGTAGGAATCTAATCTAGAAGACGATTACTTTATCCCTTGGACGATGCGATGAAGAAAACTCGAACTTCGAAGAACTTGGATAGCAACTGGGCAACCTCTCTGTTCTCTCTGAAAATTGACTGTCTTCTGATGAAGATGAAGAAACTCTCTTTTATAGAGTTCTGGATAACTGTTCTGAAGCATACGCTCAATCAGTTACTTGACGTGTGCATAACTGCAGGGACGCGTAGCGAATTCTGGTGAAGACACCTTGGAGTGCGGTTGAGAGTAGTGGAATATATCTAGGAGAGATTGGTGGCATGGATGCCACGTTGCATAACTTCTGAATAACTGAGTAACTGAGTACAGGACACGTGAGAACGTGTGTTGACTGTACATTAAAAGTCATCATGGATGCCTTTGCTGTGATACGCTGTCTTTAAAGAAGGGTCATACGCTAGCTTTTGAAGGCACATGTCTTGCATACGCTGACTTGGATCATATAAAGCTGATACGCTCACTTGATTGGGAAGGAGTCGTATGGAGTCCATACGCTTACTTGGCTGAGAAGGAGTCGTATGGGGTCCATACGCTCACTTAGTTGGAAGGAGTCGTATGGGGTCCATACGCTCACTTAGTTGGAAGGAGTCGCATAAAGTCCATACGCTCACTTAGTTGGAAGGAGTCGTATAGAGTCCATACGCTCACTTATTTGGAAGGAGTCGTATGGGGTCCATACGCTCACTTAGTTGGAAGGAGTCGTATAGAGTCCATACGCTCACTTAGTTGGAAGGAGTCGTATGGGGTCCATACGCTCACTTAGTTGGGAAGAGTAGTATGGAGTCCATACGCTCACTTGGATGGCAAGAAGCCGTATGCATTGAGGGAGTAGATACGTGGCTGTTTCTCAATCTTCTCAAATACGCCATATCTTCAAATACTGACAAATATTTCTTGAGCATCGTGCTGCAGATATGATGACAGACTGTCAGAAATGACAGTAATGATGACTCTTTATTTATGATGGCTGTTGAGCTGTCCTCGTAAGAGACAAAATCTTTTCTCGAAAACCTATACGACGGCTAGTCTTCATGGGGCAGCTGTCTTTGTACGAAAGATGAAGTGTCAGATTCATCCTTTATTAAATACATGCTGTGCTGTCATCTCAAGAAATATTAAAATATTCACTGAGCGTACGGCCTTTAGATGAGCGTATGGCCTTGAGCGTATGACTTGGGCTGAGCGTATGGCCTTGAGCGTATGACTTGGACTGAGTCTTATGTCAGCGTGTCATAATTTTTACACCCTACAAGACCCCCTTCAAAGTTTTCAAACTTTATGAATTTCAAAAGTTCGAAATTACTTTGAACTTAAAGTGGGAATAAGTCCTGACACGCTGGCATAAGTTTGTTATCTTCCTCAATATCAGTGCAAATCTTTAGGGATTTTGTTTAAAGTATATCCGCCGTTTGAACTTCTTCTTTTCTTCTATAAATAGGTCTTCCAAGACCTAATTTATTTCTTTACTTTTGCATTCATCTTCGAGAGAGAAAAAGAAACTCAAGACTCAACTTCTTCTTCTTCTTTAACTCAAGCTTTATCAATGGCACCCAAGGTTGATGCTGCTGCGAAGGGAAAGGGGAAGGCTCCTGCGGAGTCATCTCAGCCCGCCGCCGCCGCTGCTAAGAAGACTACCAATGAGCGCGTTCGACGAAGTGAACGCCCATTGAAGCCCCTCTATGGTGAGGATGATGATGATGAACTGTAACTATCCCCTATTTAGGGCTCTGGTTAGAACAAAATCATAAAACGTATCCCCTTTTTAGGGTCAAATACGTCAGAAAATACGCTTCCCTCTTTAGGGTTTAGCCGTATCCCATATTTTTTGTTTATACGAAAAATATGTTTGGAGCGTATTCTGTATGATACGCGTATTTTTGATAGAAATGTCACAATACGCTGTCTTGAAAGAATATGCTATGGCGAGTTGTCTCACTGAGATACGCTAACTCCTGTGTTAGCGTATGTTTTTGATGATCATCTTGTCAACCATACACTGATACGCTCAAACTGAACATAAATTGAACTTTTAAAATCATTCACTTAAGATAAACTGAGCATAAGAAGTGATCTCTGAATCTGTCATACGCTTAGAATAAACTGAGCGTATATGGATCTTCGAGTCTGCCATACGCTAAGGATATACTGAGCGTATGCTGAACCTTGAGTCTGCCATATGCTTAATAAAAACTGAGCGTATGCTGAACTTTGAGTCTGCCATACGCTTAGTAAAAACTGAGTGTATGCTGAACTTTGAGTCTGCCATACGCTTAGTAAAAACTGAGTGTATGCTGAACTTTGAGTCTGCCATACGCTTAGTAAAAACTGAGCGTATGCTGAACTTTGAGTCTGTCATACGCTTAGTAAAAACGGAGCATATGCTGAACTTTGTCATCTCTTGATGTTGAAGATTACTAAGGTTTTATTCTTCTTTTGCAGTGGATATTCTGGCTCAGGAGGCAGAATTTGAAGGATGTGTGGGAAATAACTATAGAAGTGATTTATCACATGTTCGTTTTCTCCAATTCGATGGACCTTCTACAAGAATAGCTCTTTTGACCAATCAAGAAAATGATATTTTGCTGAACCTGATGTGTGGACTGCCTTTACAAAGTGTGGATGGTGTTACCCATTCGAAGCCAGCATTTCTTTTCGGAGATGCTATTGACATGAATTCTCAGCCTGCTCTGGACAAAGTATCATACTGTTACTATAGGGATGGTGATGTAAATCAGCCAATGTATTTGACTGGTTTATCAAAAAGCATCAACATAGCTCGTTTATTTCATGCGAGTTGTCAAAGACAGATGAAGTGGGATATCACTCCATCCCGACAAGCAAAGGCTGGGTGGATAGGATATCATCAAGGAAGATTCTGCAGTGGTACTGAACCATATGTCACATCTCTGCGAGGACTGCTACCTGCTACCATCCCTCCTGAGGACTCAGCACTGCTGAAGCCAGTTAGAGTCCCAATTTTTACAAACGAATTCGCTCAACTGGAAAATGCCATCTATCCAAAACAGTCTATGAGGCTGACTGGTCTGGTAAATCCAGAAAATACCAGATGGACTGCTCTTGTGAAATGGATCCTGAAGAATTTTGGTGAACAGTTACAAGTGATAGGCCTATATGATGCCATTAAGTGCACTGCCTATGGTTTCAGGCCAAACCCGGATTTGTTCTTGGCGTTAGCGGAGAAGTATAACTACCGTACCGGCACCTTTATGATCCCAAGAGGCGAAATGGGATTCGCCCTTCATGAAATGGCATATATTTCTTAACTGCCAACAGCAGATCTGCCATATGAAGAGTATATCCCTTTCGTTGATGAAATGAATAAGATCTCCGAAGCCAACCCACTGGTTCTTCATGTCTTTGAAGAATTGATGTGCCATTACAGTATTTGTAAGGTATTTTATAAAGGACAAGGTGGAGAAGGAGATTCCAACTGTTATTCTTCTAAATGGATGGCCTATTTATTTCAAGGCCGTACTGATGAAGTTCAAAAGAAGAAGAAGTCTGAGCAGTATGTCGGTGAATTTAAACCTCTGAATCAAGCTGAGATTGATAGGCTCATCCGGGATACCACTCATGACGACATTGTCATTGAGGAAGACGAAGGTACTTATAAAGCCGGTGATAGGTTTGAGACCTATATTAAGCAGGGCAGCCGAGAATTATTCGCTGAAGGTCATCTGGCCGGATTTATCTCTCTCTGGCTGAGAAAATTCGTAGTTCCTGGCACCTGTTCAGCAGACAGGATGCACAGAGGAGTTGTCTTCGCAGCAGTCCGTCTGGTTTTTGGGTATAAGATGGATTTACTGACAGCGATGACATGCCGTCTGAATGCTGGATTAAGGGCATACACAGACAGAATATTCGAATTGGCAAGGAAGAGCCTTACATCCTTTCCTCGGGTAGAAATGCCCTTTACATATTTATTTGGATGGCTACTTCTGCATTTCAAATCTCTTATGAGTGCTGGGATGGCTAGACCAGATGACACCTTTCTGGAAAGATACAGTCACACACCAAAGTGGAAATATGACACTTTGACAGATTGTAGGACTATATTAAACAGGGAAGAACTATGGAGCTTCACTTGTGTTCCTCCACCTGTTGGATATGAGACCATGCCTGGAAGGTTGATTGATGGCATTGGTGGCAATGAATTGGATGATGTTCAACATGAATGGCTGAAGAGGATTAGGCCATCTCATTTAATCTGCCGCCGTGACAACATCACTTATCTAGAACCATATCTTCCGAGCAGGTTTGCTCGACAATTTGGTTACGATCAGTTGCATGTAGGCAATGCAACGACGTGTTTTGGTTATCAAGGCGGGTTGATTGATGGTGCCAGAGCATGGATATATTACATTGCTAAAGGTACAGGACTACCTTTTCCATGCCAGATCCAGTCACCTATCAGAGAGGAGCTAGAATATTGGCGTCTTATGCCAAATTCTATGTATCAGCTAATACCTTTGATGAAAAATTTAGCATCTTAGGTAGAAGCTTTATTCATATTGAAAAGAAATCAACTAAATCAGCCCTGCCTAGAGATTGCCATGATCAAGAAGATCCTTTGGCTACCGATGAAGTTGATGATGAAGTTCTAGAAACTTTCTTCTCTGATGACCTTCATCAACCATTACATGTACCCATCGGGAGTGCTGAAGAAAGTATATTTGCTGATAATACCCCGAAGAGGAAGCGAGGTAAAGGTGCTGCTGGGCCTGCCCCAAAAAGTGTCACTCGAGCAGAGACTCGAAATCGTAGAGGAATTACCATTCCAGGGACTTCTCCTGTTTTCAATCGAGTCAGAGATACTGATGAAGCAGGTAGTGATCCAAAAGACAATTATCCTACTGTTCCATTCACAAAAAGAATAGGAAGGAAAGTGATAGTTTCAAAAACTAAATCCGTAATTTATCTCGATGCAGAGAGTCCCACCGATCGTGCTGTGCGATTGGCTTCAGAAAAACAAGCTGCTTTTGATTTTTCTGTAAAGGCAGAACCTGTTGAAGAAGATATTCCTGAACCTGCTGGGTCATCCATGCCTTCTGATATAGGATCGATTCCGCCAATGGCCGATGATATGCAGGAGATTAGTCAACCTGCGGTAGAGGCCGAGCATCAGACTGAAACAGCTAATGACTTAGTGATTTCGGAAGAATCAGTGAAGGAAGCCACTTCTCTCAAACCAATTGCTGAAGCTTCAGAGAGCGAACAAGTTGACTATGAACCGTCGTCTCATTCTTCTGGAGAAGAAGACATGGAGATAGACGATGAATCACCGTCTAAAACACCAATTGATGTACTGAAGACCATTGGTCAACACTCAGGGTTGACACCAGAGTCGGAGAGGCATATAGAGGTTCAAGTTCCGAGTACTTCTGGGGCGGGAAGCAGTGAAATAAATCTCATGTCAGAAAGTACTCTGAACAGACTACGAGCCGGGCTGAATGATCCGAAGGAAACTGAATATGAACCAGCTCCAGGTAATATTTTATTCATCAGAGTTTTGTCTTGTCTCTGCTTTATTGTCTTTTGGTTTTGATCATGCTTTTTTCTTTTTTTTAAAAGCTGTAGGAACTGCACCGGCTATGAGTTCTACTCAAGCCCCACTTGTTCAAACTGATGTGGGTGAGAAGAGTTCACATTTGCCGAGTTCTCCAAAAGCACTAACTTCAGCTCCAAGAATAGAGGCTCCTCCTGCTCCTTCCCCTACTATTGCAGCGACTCCCAGTTTTGATACAGGGATAGCAAAGATCATGGGGATGTATTCAGATATTATTTATTCGTATCTGGATACATTCTCAAGACGACTTATGAAGGATGAGACTATGCCCTTTTCGAGTCTTCGAGAGGCGACTAGTTTTCCACTTTCAGCTTTGAGACAGGCTGGTTATGGGACCCAATGTGTCTTCTTTGAACATCTCCTGAATGACTTAGAAGCAAACATCCATAAATATTGGGAGATGAAAAAGGAGGATATTAATTCCCTGACTGCAGCTGAGATTGCTCAATTGGAGAATGAAGCTCAAGCTCAGCACATTGCTCTGACAGAATTCCTCGCTCAGTCTTCTAAAGAGTTAATGTCAAAAGACAAAGAAATAATAAGTACTCGTCAGAATATGGAACGCTTAGAGAAAGATGAAGCGTCAAAGGCTGAAGAGCTTAGAAAGTTGAGGGAAGAGCTAGCTCGTATTCAGGAGCAAATTGTCTCCGTAGAAAAGGAACAATCAGAGATTGCTACTGATCGTAAATCTGAAGCTGAACGCTGTAAACTTTTACAATAAGAGCGAGAATTGATGCAAACCAATCAGATTGAGGAGACCAATCGCCGTAGCTCTATTATTGTGGAATATGAGCAACGGATGATTGGAGCTGAAACAGCAGAGCGAATCAAGAAAGCTCATGAGGAAAAGATAAATAATGTAATCGTTCGTATTCAGGAGATAATTACTCCTCCTAAATAGATCTTTTATATTTATCATGTATTGAAGTTTTGATACCCATTTGTAATCAATGTTCTGATTTTGATTGAAATGAATATCTTGGCTTGATTTTAATTCTGTGGATGATATTTTTGTAGAAAACATGTTCAGAGGTAAATAATACATGACATATTTCAATAATAGAATATACAAATAAACTTTGTAACTCTATCATGATACTAAACCAAAGATAATTTTAGTTTAATACTGATTAGAGAAAACAGAATTCAGATATAAAGATATCTTTGCATTCTATTTTCCATGATCTTTGGACTCGGAAATCAAAAGACTAGATATCATTTTCAGAGAAAATATGATACATACTGAGATAGAAAATTCAGAGGTAATATGGACATGATTTTTTATACAAGATCTTTATTAAGTCCACTGGGGATCTAATAAGACAAGATATCAAATTCTCTGGGAAAATGATACATGGTAGAATATCGGTTTCCTCTGGGGATAACGATATCGAGATAACTTTTGTAGAGAAGAATTTTATATTTGCTGGGAAATGATGAAAATATTATACATAATATTTCTTTAAGAATTTGCCATTGATAGGCATCATCATGACTTTTCCATCTATAGAGGCAAGCTGGTATGCTCCGTTAGAGAAGACTTTGTTTACTACGAATGGGCCTTCTCATTTTGCGTCAAATTTGCCTTTGCTCATATGTGTCATGGTCATAGGACGTCTGACAGTAAGGACCAGTTATTCCTTCTGATATGCTCTAACTTTGACTTTCCGGTTAAAAGCTTTTGAGATTCGGGCCTGATACAGCTCGATGTTTTGTTGAGCATACAATCGTTTTTCATCTAGAGCTTCCAATTCTTGAAGTCGAAGACGATCATTGTTTTCTGTTGTAAGTTCATTGGAGATTGCAATTCTCAGAGAAGGAATCTGGATCTCGAGGGAAAGAACAGCTTCACACCCATATACTAAAGAGAAAGACGTACATCCGGTTGCATTACGAACTGTAGTGTGGTAGGCCCATAAACATTCACCAAGCTTCTCGCTCCAGTTGCGTTTGTTGGAAGAAACGAACTTTTTCAAGAGTTTGATGATCATTTTATTGAAAGCTTCTGCCAATCCATTAGCTGCTGGATTATATGCTGTAGAAGCTAAATTATTAATCCGATGATCATCGCAGAATCGAGTAAATTTCTGACTGACGAACTACGGTCCATTATCATGGATAATACGCCGAGGAACACCAAATCGATAGATGACATGATGCTTGACGAAGTTGATAACACTAGAAGTTTTGACTTCAGACAATGGGATGGCTTCAGCCTATTTGGAAAAGTAATCGGTTATTGCTAGAATAAACCGATGTCCTCTTGATGATGGTGGGTTGATGGGACCAATGACGTCCATGCCCCAAGCTTCAAAGGGCCATGATGCCGCTGTTGGGTGTAAGAACTCTGACGGTTGATGGATAAAATCTGCATGAATTTGACAGGCTTTATATTTCCGAGCATATTGAATGGCGTCAGCCACCATCGTGGGCCAATAATAACCCATATGTCGGATACGATCTTGAAGTTTAGGACCTGGTTGATGAGCTCCGCAAACACCATCATGTGCTTCACGGATTATCTGTTGTGCTTCTTCACCAGTGATGTATCGAAGGAGAAGACCGTCGTAGGCCCGACGATATAATGTCTTCGTTGTATGATTATAATAGAATCTGAGAGATCTACGCCGAATAGACGCTGCTTCACTCGGATTATCGGGAAGTATGTCATATAATACAAAGTCTAAAAACGGGCGTCTCCAGTCTTCAGTTATGGCTTCTGTTTCATTAGAAAAGACATATTCCATAGTAGAATCAGAAGAAGACGAGGATACTTTGTCAAACTTTAATCCAGCATCAAGGTTAAGAGAATCTTCATGAGGATTATGGGGAAAAGCCAAAGCCAGATTATTCTCAACACAGAATAGTTCTCGGTTATAAACCACTATCACTTGCTGACGTCTGATTGGTATGGCTAATACAGCAGCAAGATTAGCCAAAGCATCAGCTTCTGCATTATAGGCTCGTCGAACATGTTCAATAAAGAAACCTTCAAAGAAGGAGGCCATAGAGAGTGCTGCTCGATGATAAGGTATCAAATCTTGATGACGAACTTCATACGTTCCTCTGATCTGATTGACAATAAGCTTGGAGTCTCCATAAACTTCCAAATATTGAATATCTAGATGTTTAGCAAGTTGAAGACCGATGAGCAATGCATTGTATTCGGCTACATTGTTTGAACATAATTGATCCAGAGAATAAGCCCTCTGAATAGTTAGTCCTTCTGGGGATACAAGAACAATCCCAACTCCGGCGACAATATCGCCGTTAGGACCTATTCTAGATGCTCCATCAAAGAATAGACGCCAGGTAGGAATTTCTTCAGAAACCAGATTTGAATCCAAAACTTTATCTGGGATCTCATCATATAATTTAGAATCTTCTGGAATCGCATGAGCTGCCAGAAAATCAGCAAGAGCCTGTCCTTTAACTGACTTCTGAGGAATATAAAGCATATCGTATTGAGCTAACAAGATTCCCCAATTAGCTAGTCTGGAGTTGAGAATACCGGGTTTCATCATCATAATCCTGAAGGGATTCACTCTAGAAATGACGTGAATCGTTTGACCGATAATATAATGTCGCATTTTCTGAACAGCAAACATTAATGCTAAGCATTCTTTTTCGATTGGAGAATAACGCGGTTCAGCGCCTGTCATTGTGCGACTGAGATAATAAATAGCCTGTTTATGACCATCTTTATTTTTCTGGGCGAGTAATGCACCAAGAGAATGATCCATGGCTCGAACATATAGAAGGAATAGTATTCCCGAGACGGGAGGTACCAAAACTGGAGGGTTCATGAGATACTGTTTAATATCGTCAAATGCTTTTTGACATTCTTCGTTCCAGACGAAAGATACACCTTTCTTCAGAAGTTTGTTGAATGGTCTGCAGCGTCCTGATAAGTTAGAAATGAATCTCCTGATATAAGCGATTCTTCCTTGAAATCCTCGTAGCTTTTTTAAGGTGCGTGGAGGACGCATCTCTTGAATGGCTTTGATCTTCTCGGGATCCACGTGTATACCTTTAGCGGTAATGACGAAGCCGAGAAATTTACCACTAGAGACGCCCAGGAAGGACTTAGTAGGGTTCATTTTAAGTTGATGCTGACGCATTAAATCAAAGATAGTCTTCAAATCTTGGATATGATCCTCCTTTCGTCGACTTTTGACTGCAATATCATCAACATAGCATTCGACTATTTTTTGGAGATGTTCGCGAAATATAGTGCTCATTGCTCGCTGATATGTTGCTCCTGCATTTTTGAGACCAAACGGCATCACTGTATAACAGTATGTACCGATCGGTGTTCTGAAGGAAGTGTGTTTTTCATCATCTGAAAATATTTTGATTTGATTATATCCCGAATACCCATCCATGAATGACATTCGTTCGAAACCACATGTGTTGTCGATCATGACATCTGTAATTGGAAGAGGAAACTCATCTTTAGGACAAGCTGCATTGAGATCGCGAAAGTCTATACAGACTCGGATCTTGCCAGTCTTTTTAAGGACAGGAACGATGTTAGCCACCCATTCAGGATGTTGTTCCTCTCGAATAAATTCGGAAGCCATAAGCTTGTTGACTTCAGCTTCAATTGCATCCATAATGTCTGGACGAAATCGTCGCTGTTGTTGTTTGACTGGTTTAGCATTTGGCATGATATTAAGTTTGTGCATTGCAATCTTTGGATCTAGTCCCGACATATCCTCATAACTCCAAGCGAAGACATCGATATAATCATGAATAAGCTTAATCATGTCTTGCTTATCTGTTTCTGAAAGACTTTCACTGATGAATATTGGTTTAGGGGACCCTTCTTCACCAACATCAATTTGGATCAGTTTATCTTCAGTAGGAGGTTCCTTCTGCTCGAACCTGAATTCCCATTGATTATCTAATCTTTGAGCCCATTGTTCTGATTCAAGAGATATTTCAAAATCTTCCTCATCTTCATCATTTTCTTACGGGCCATCAACGAAGACCATATTGATGGATAAAATAGAGCGACGGAGATCGCCAATACTCGTGTCAGAATCCCAAGAGAGGGAATCGGAAGACTCAGATCGTTCGTCTTCATCGGATTTTGAATCTTTATGGACTATGTTGATAAAGGAAGTAGAAGCAATGTAACCTAAACCACATTTTGTCCTTCCGTATTTTAATGGAGGAATTCGAACGGGCATTCTTCTTCCTTTTCCATTATTGAGGCTGGTTCTGAAGTCATAACCCATATTCTTGATGATATTTTTGGATTGCTGACTGTAGCGACGCAGTTGTAACCTTCCAGTATCGTCGTTTGTGTCATCTTCTTCCAGATTAGGAGGATTCTGGGGTCCTTTATAGAAGAATATTGGATTTTCTCCCTTCTTTCTAATAGGGACCACAAAGTATGATTTTTGTATGGACTCCAATGATACGTCTGTATGAAGAGTTTGAATAACTCCTATAGTTAGTGGCTTTAAGCTATCTAGCAATTGTAAACAACTTTGTACATGATTACAGACATCAATATACTGCAAAGGAGATGCTTCATTAATATTAGATACTGTATTTACAACAGAAGGCTGAGTCTTATCAGACTTAGTCAAATTAATGACAAAAGGGGAAGAGGAAGAGCGATCAGAAGTTTTGTTTCAATTAAGATCGATAACAAAAGGCTCAGAAGAGGTGAGCTCCCTTAAAGAAGATCGTGGATAAGTAGTACGTCCACTGACTGGAATGACTAGAGTATCTGGTCTAGTCTGAGAAGGTGGAGGGGGAGTGGTAAGTCCACTGACAGGAATTATCAGCAAACTTTGTGGAGCTTGGGAAGATGACACAGTAGTACGTCTACTGACAGGAATTATCAGTGAGCCTTGTGGAGCCTGGGCAGGTGATGAAGTAGTACGTCCACTGACAGGAATTATCAGTGAGCCTTCTTCGGATGATTTAACAGACTGCGGAGGAGTGATACGCCCTTTTACAGGAATAACAAAAGTGTCGACTTTTGATATCTCATCGTCATTATCCATAGCTTGCAAGACTTTTGAGTATTCATCTTTGTACATGCGAGCGTCATTGAAGTAAGCTTCGACTCCTTTGAATGGATAGAGATCTGCAACCTCCTTTTGAACTTCTCCATTATCATCAACATATTTGAAGTACTGATGAAGAGTCGAAGGAACGATATTATGTTCATGCAAGAATGGTCTCCCCAATAGAGCATTGTATGAGCAACCATGATTGTCGATGATGTAAAAAGTAACTTTAGTGCGAAGATCGCCTATTTGAAATTTGAGGCGAATCTTGCCCAAAGGCTCACTTTTTCCCTGATTGAATCCCAAGATGGTAGTGATAGTGCTGGAAAGACTATGCACAGGTATCTTCAGTGCATCTAGCATAGCCTTTGGCATAATACTGAGAGCGGATCCTGGATCAATCAGTAGACGATCAACCTTCATAGAATCGATATATCCTGTATGATATAAAGGACGGTTATGTCGATTATCCTCTAGCAGTATATCGTCCTGCGTAAAGGTAATGTTTAGAATAAATTCCAATACATTATGGCAATGAGAAACGGGTTCTGTTTCCAACTTCTTGAGGAGAGTTAGGCAGGTTTCTGCTTGCAGCAGTGCTTCACTCAGAGTTTCTCGAGTCTCTTTAGAGAGGCATAAGAGCTCGAAGATTGATAATTTAGCTGGTGTATTGGCTAGTTGAGCCAATATATCAAAATTATAAGGCTTTTCAAGTCCTGTAGGAGATGACTTCTTCAATGGTTTGTCGAAGCGGACTTGTTGTTTGCCTTTGTCAGCTGTTGTTGGTTTGGAAGGAACTGTCTCAACAGGAACATTTGAAGGCTCTTCAGTAGAGACTGGTGTTGGAGCTGTAACCGGAAGAACATCAAAAATTTCTTCAGGAACGTCAACATAATCTTTCAGATATATTTTTCCTGACCGAGTTCCAGCATGAACACCGGATTGTATGACCCAGCATTCTATGATATGGACAGTATTTTGGATGATCTGTCTTATTGGCTTCATCAGGCTTTTTGATTTCTGGCAATTGAATCTTGTTACCTTTGAGCAAGCATTCAAAGATACCCTGAACATCGTCATCGTCGAAAGAATATTCTTCCTTCGGCCGAGGAGGTCTCTGTTGTTGATTTGTTGGAGCTGGGGTAGCTTGAGTAGTCTTTACCTCTTGACTACTGCTTTCGAGATTAACTTCAAGAGCTTCTTTTCCTTTGCGACTGTTGGATCGAGTATTATTGCTAGCACTCTGATTTGATTCCTTGGGAGCCATTTGTACCCCCAGACCCTTGAAGGTCTCAGCACTGACTTCAGCAGCCTTGGCACTGACAATGAAAGAAGGCCAATCTTGGAACTGAGTGGACCCTGTCCACATGCTGATGATTGGTAAGAGATTCGACTTGCAAGTGTCGATAGTAACAGCATCGGGTGTTCCGAGAGGCATTTTGAGGGCTTCTCTTCTGAATCTTTCAATGAAGTCCTCGGTGGTTTCATTATTTTTCTGTTTAATTCTTATGAGGGCTGACATGGTCATGTCATTGAGCCCTTCATAGAACCGTTCAAGAAACATTTGCTTGAAACCGGCAAATGAGGTAATGCACCCATCAGGAAGACTTCTATACCATTCATAAGCCATTCCTTTGAGACACCCAACAAACACCCGAGTAAGGAGGGCGTCACTTGGTTGCAGTTGATCAGTCATTACCTCAAAGTGATTAATGAACTGACTTGGGGAGGTTGTCCCATCAAAGAAAGAGATAGTCGGAGGCTTGTATTTAGGAGGATATGATACTTGCTTCCATTCTATCGGGTAAGGTTGCTTGATACCTAACCTTTGCAAACCATCCTTCTGTTTGAATGCCTCAAATTGAGTTCGGAGATTTCTTAACTCTTCAGTAACAATTCCGGAGGATTGTGGAGTTGTAACTTGTTGAGTGTAATTGGGAGGAGGGACTGCAGCATATGTACCACCCCCAGCTCCAGACTGACTTGGAGTGGGTTGTACAGGAATATTAGATTGTACCCCCGGAATAGTAGAGGGTTCCGAGTTTGGAATAACAGGAGTATTTAATACAACTGGAGGGGCTGTATGTTGGACTTGCTGAGTTTGATGCTGAGCTTGCATAAGAGTATGCATAGCATTCAATGTATCTGCCATAGCTCGCAACTGTTGTTCTAAGGAAGAAATCCTTTGTTTATGAGCTTCGGTGCTAGTTGAAGGTTCATGATTGCCCTCTGCCATGTAAGTGGTAATCGTTCGAGGAATAGATGATGAAACAGTCTGTTCTGAATCATCACTGTGTGAGTCAGTATCTTTCCCGGGGCTATTTACGGGAATCAATACTGGAAAGTTGGATTCTCCAAGGAAGTCCTCTGTGATCTCCGGATTACCACTTGGATGAGAAGAAGAAGAGACTCTGGCCAAGGCTCCGGTCCTAGATCGGGTGCCGAGATAAACTCCATCTTCAGAATCTGATATAGCATCAGATCGTATGCTACCCCCAATATTTCTGGAGGTCATGTTGACAGAAGCATAAAGAGGTTCATCTTCATCCAATATTGGTTCATATTGAATCCGTTCGAAAACAGATCGTCTTTTTGGTGAACAACAACATTGAATCACAACTCGAGGTTGGAAGTTGCGACCATGCTTTTCATGGCAAATATGAGCAATATCATAACCTGATGGAGTGTCAATTCTCCGTTTATTTTGCAAATACTCCCGGAGATCTGTAGGAACAGATTGGGAAGTACTTGAAGATAGTTTCTGTGTAGAAACTTGTCTTTTGTTCTTCTGTCTTCTCGGTTCTTGAGTGTATAAAGACTGATTAATTTGAGCCACATAGTTTTTGGCATATTCTGCATCAGGGTCTAATATACTTGTCTCAGTGGAACCGAGATGATTCTGATGAAGCTTGTTACGAAGATCCGTAGGAGATCTGACTTTGGCATCAGTCTTGGATACTTGTAATTTACCTTTCTCAGATCGAGAAATTTTGAGAGAAGGAAGATGGGTATTATTCCGACAGGGAGTCGGTAATAATCCATCTTTAGAGGAATTAGCCAAAAGGCGTTTTCCTTTATTTGATCTAGTAAGAGTACTAGTCAAATTAACTCCAGAGGTAAAGACCTTAGGAGTAGAGGAGTTGACTAAAGAGTCTTTCTCCTTGGTTGGCACAAGATGTGCAAGTTTAGGGGGAATCATTTGTATGTTCTGTGGAAGAGAACCCCCAGCTTGATTTTGAGAATCAGTCAAAAGACTGTATCTATTAGCATACGCCGACTTCAGTTTGGACTTCTGGTCATACGCTGCCTTTTTATTAGCATACGCTGGCTTTGGCTTAGCATACGCTGCCTTTGCCGTACGCTGCCCTTTGACTGCCATACGTACAGAGTCATCAATGGCTAAAGAGCCGACTGCTGTCGTAAGAGTAGAGGGGGAAGAGACTTTGACATGTCCAGAGATGGTTTTCCTTGGAAACGCTGACTTGGTTAAAGAACCAACTTTGTCAGCGTGACTAGGAGAAGCCACTGTTGCCGTGTTCAGAGAAGCCGAAGTGTGCTTCGTGGAAGTTGAAGACGTGTTCTTGTCAGCGTGAGAAGTGACAGAAGCGTCTCGGGCTGTTGAAGAAGACTTAGGGACATAGACAGAGCGTCCCTTCTTCTTGGCAGCAGGAAGAGCGGAGGAAGCAGTTCGGCCTTCCTTCGCCTTGAGTATTTCTTCGTAAGCAGATTGGTCGAATTGTACAACCATCGTCTTCTTCGTCGAGCCGATCGACGAAGTATCGCATTGAGTTGTTGCTATCTCGTTGGAGGAGACAGCTTTTCCCAGCAGAGTCGCCAATTTGTTTTCCATAAATAAATTTACTTTAGTTATTTTGTATCTGAGAAAATTACAACTGTAGGAATCTAATCTAGAAGACGATTACTTTATCCCTTGGATGATGCGATGAAAAAAACTCGAACTTCGAAGAACTTGGATAGCAACTGGGCAATCTCTCTGTTCTCTCTGAAAATTGACTGTCTTCTGATGAAGATGAAGAAACTCTCTTTTATAGAGTTCTGGATAACTGTTCTGAAGCATACGCTCAATCAGTTACTTGACGTGTGCATAACTGCAGGGACGCGTGGTGAATTCTGGTGAAGACACCTTGGAGTGCGGTTGAGAGTAGTAGAATATATCTAGAAGAGATTGGTGGCATGGATGCCACGTTGCATAACTTCTGAATAACTGAGTAACTGAGTACAGGACACGTGAGAACGTGTGTTGACTGTATATTAAAAGTCATCCTGGATGCCTTTGCTGTGATACGCTGTCTTTAAAGAAGAGTCATACGCTAGCTTTTGAAGGCACATGTCTTGCATACGCTGACTTGGATCATATAAAGCTGATACGCTCACTTGATTGGGAAGGAGTCGTATGGAGTCCATACGCTTACTTGGCTGAGAAGGAGTCGTATGGGGTCCATACGCTCACTTAGTTGGAAGGAGTCGTATGGGGTACATACGCTCACTTAGTTGGAAGGAGTCGTATGGGGTCCATACGCTCACTTAGTTGGAAGGAGTCGCATAAAGTCCATACGCTCACTTAGTTGGAAGGAGTCGTATAGAGTCCATACGCTCACTTAGTTGGAAGGAGTCGTATGGGGTCCATACGCTCACTTAGTTGGAAGGAGTCGTATGGGGTCCATACGCTCACTTAGTTGGAAGGAGTCGTATAGAGTCCATACACTCACTTAGTTGGGAAGAGTCGTATGGAGTCCATACGCTCACTTGGATGGCAAGAAGCCGTATGCATTGAGGGAGTAGATACGTGGCTGTTTCTCAATCTTCTCAAATACGCCATATCTTCAAATACTGACAAATATTTCTTGAGCGTCGTGCTGCAGATATGATGACAGACTGTCAGAAATGACAGTAATAATGACTCTTTATTTATGATGGCTGCTGAGCTGTCCTCGTAAGAGACAAAATTTTTTCTCGAAAATCTATACGACGGCTAGTCTTCATAGGGCAGCTGTCTTTGCACGAAAGACGAAGTGTCAGATTCATCCTTTATTAAATACATGCTGTACTGTCATCTCAAGAAATATTAAAATATTCACTGAGCGTACGGCCTTTAAATGAGTGTATGGCCTTGAGCGTATGACTTGGGCTGAGCGTATGGCCTTGAGCGTATGACTTGGGCTGAGTCTTATGTCAGCGTGTCATAATTTTCACACCCTACAAACCACAACCTAACATGTAAGAGTATGAAACCTAACTTATTTACCTACAAACAACAATGCATACGGCTCAAACATTACCATTAAAGAAAACTGCCAATTGACTAATCACTCAGAATTCAGACTTAAAGGGCTAATATGTACACAGTCTCAGGTTTGACAAACTCAACACAAAACTCAACCAAACTCAACCAATATCTTTAAGAATTGAAACCTTGTATATAACATATATGTGTAGTAATGTGAACAAAACTATTAACATGAAATTTAAAATTAATTTACGAAATTAATCTGGAAAAGCAGAGAATTAGTCACTGATACTGTCCTATATTAGAATCATTAGGATTTTGAGAAATTAACATCAACATATTAATATGCATTTAGATAGGTTGGTGATCGAGTGTAGCATGCATACGTGTCAGGCAAGCATCTGTGTCCACTATATTATATATTCTAAGGTAATACAAGAAATAATGGCAAGAAGAAAATAATAATAAAATCTGTTCTGCTTATCTGTTTAAAAGAAGGAACCATTTGAAACCAGAGTTATAATATCAAATCTAAGTCAATGTCTAGTAAAATCATTAATTCATTACATTAGGAAGAAATTTATAGCAAGAAGTTACACTAGATTTATGATATCAGCTAAGCCACTGCTACTCATACTCCTACTCCTAAGTTATTTGATGATGGGGTACAATTTATACAACAGAATGGTACGATAGAGATGATATGTTTAAAAACCTTCTCAAGATATAATCTGATAATCATATGCGTCTGTCCAAAATCATGTTACTCAGAGTCCTCGCCATGCCAGTAAGCAAGGCTGCGATAAACGATAGATTCCATAACTTGGGTATGCACCTCTATAATCATGTCGTCTGGAATTCTCGCTATGCCGACTAGTATAGCTGCGAGAAATTCCAAATCTCATAACCAAGATACGTACATCCGAAGTCAGGTCTCTATGCTTCCGCCACGCCAGCTAATATGGCTGCGATAAACTACAGGTTCCATAATCATGTAGACGTTTTACCTGATGAATTGATGGAACTGGGGATTCCCAGGACCCTTCCTTTGGTGTGCGTATTGATCGATAGAAAGTTAAACAGATCTAATACATGTTCTAACCCTTCATAGGCGGAAACTAGGGTTTACGAATTATACCTGCGGCGGAAAGGAGACAAGTAATTCCTGGCAATCTCGAGCGGACGACCCCAAGATCTTCTGCACGTATTCCTTCCCCGAGTTGGACGTCTTGTGGGCGACGATCTCCCAACCTTTTCTTCTCCTTGGCAGCCCTCTCTTTCTCTCCTTACGTGAATCACGAATTTAGAGAAAATTTTAGATTTCTGATCCGTAATCTGGCGGCCAGAGAATAGAGGATATATATAGGCTACGGCAGGGACCATGAGGAGAAATTAGGGTTAGGCCTCCTAACGGATCTGGATATCCCATGTTCAGCACGAACACACAATCCAGGCCCATTAACAATAGCTCGGCCCACTAATGAGCTATTGTTGCACTACCTCCCTAATCCTAAATTATGTTTGTGGGCTCCTTTTATTGTATGCTCGTTTGGCTCCCTATGTTAAGATATCGTATGTCCGTCGATCAAATTAAGTTACTGACAACTATATTAATTCGACATCTTTTATCCTTAAGTAGTACCGCTAAACTTTATTTGTCATGTCAGATATAATCCACCTGCAGGGTTTACATGACAATCCTTATGAGCTCCTTAAGAGGACATCATCAATCCGATGTATCGGGACATGGATTCCATTTATAATCAACAGCCTATCATACATACAATATTATTACCCAATTCATAGAGGTTGTTGATCCATAATGAATCTCACTCTTTTATGAGTCAAAGTAATACACGCTGCATATACATGTCCGTTATTATATCCGGATTAAGAGCACAAGCAACCATAATAACAGAGGTATTTTTTCTCTTTATGTCGTCAGTACAAAGATAACAACCTCAAGTGGTCCTGTTCAATACACACAAAGTGTACTAGTGTAAACCTATAGTCAAGATAGACTAATACCAGATTACACTACAACCTTTCCAATAGATTGTCCAAGTCCATCTAGGTTGTGAACTATTTATATACTCCATAGGAAACTGATAATATGATCTTCTGTGTGACACCACACACCATATTATCTACAATATAGAATATCAGACATTTGCATTAACACTTGCAACAAATACAATATGCAAACATTTGTCCATATGATTCTCATTCAAAATTTAAGGAAATAAGGTTACTACAAAAGTGATGCTTTTAGTATATAATCCTAACATTACCATCCATGTTATTCCCGTCAACATACGTTATCAGAAAATATCGTAACTCAGGCTATAAAATTCATCTCGATAGGAAAATCAAAATCAACAACGATCCATTAAAATCAAATTCAATAATCAAGGAGTGAGAGCGAACAAAACAAGGGAAAGAATTTCAAATTGAAGTTTAAATAAGATTCTCAAGGGTCGTCCCAGGAATCTCTCAAGGAATCCTAACTGTGATTGTGTACCTTCAAAAATATATATCCTAATCCTACTGCAGGCTGTAGTGATATTCTAGTTCGAATACCACTACACAAACTCGACCTGCATGGGCCACCACTAAAAATGTGTCACGACCCGCACCCACTGTGAGGGTACGAGAACGTAACAACGCCCAGCCTACGCCGCAGTGTCGGCGGTAGAACGCTGTCCTAGGTCACGACATCTAACAATAATATACTAAGCAATTTTATACTCCCCGAATGGGGGTGATATTATAGAAGTAAACTCAATCACAACTAAGGAAGAAGAAGCACGATATGATATAGAACTCAAGGAAATACAGATGATAAAATAGTCTAAGATAATATCTCAGCAGATATCCAGAGTACAAGGTCTCAGCTACTGAATATGAAAGAATATACAATCCAGATCTCAAAGACAGAAATAAATTCTAGCTACTAGTCTGAAGACAACATAAGAAAGATAAGCCTAACTAAACTAGTCTAGGCAGTAGGGTAAAGCCGTCAGCTACAGCTGTCCGTAGAAGGTATCCTCACAGGCCTCCTCCTCGTCCTCTGTAATATTTTTAACAGGTCCAGTCAGGATAGGAGCAAGCACAATACATCTCAACAGTTCATAGCAGGTTAGAAAATATAATCATGCAGTAAAGTAAGATATAGATACTGAAGAAATGCAGTATGTAAACAGAAAGAGAGAGAACTGTAATAGAAATATCTACTATAAGTAAAGAGCTACTAGTGACTAGTGATTTAGAGTACAAAGTCGACATGTGAACGGCTTGATTTGTACATGGCTATACTAAAGAGGCGTACATGGCTATTCTACTTTGGAATTGTTCACATGGCTATTTATACTCCCCCGTACTCAGTACACAAGGATCCAACCAGATTATGTTATGATTCCATGTAACAGCCCCCGAAGGGTGGTAAGTCCCCGAAGGGTGGTAAGCCCCCGAAGGGTGGTACATAGTAGTCCCATAAATGGGATAAGGATTCAAAGAAGACTCTGATCATAAGAGTATATGTCACAAGTGATCAAAGAACCAAATGAAGCATAGTGATACGCCATGTAAGTAAAACGTACAAAACATAGAGTAACCGATGCTCCCTGAAAGGATAACATCTCAGGGAGGGATCCATATTGTACTAATCCGTGTGACCAACGTGACAGTATCAAGTAAAGTAATTTAATGCAGGAAAATAATTCTAAGCAGGATATGAAATGATCAGAGAATGTACTCGCATGTATCTGAGTGTCCGGATGAAATGTACTGTCCGAGGAGAGGTGTCTGGCACCTAATCAGAATAGCACAAGTCACAACAAGTCTAAAATGATATAATGAAGTCCTACTATGCATTCTACATGATTCTAGGTCAATCTAGGCCAAAGTTAACTATGGTCAACCCTAGAAGTCAAACTAGGTCAACTATGGTCAAACTAAGTCAAACTAGTCTATACTAGTCTAACTAGTCTATTCTAAGTCTAACAAGACTACACAAGTCTAATCTAGGCCCTAAACTGACACACAGATTGGCCATAGGCTAAGTGACTAGGCCATAGGCTAATTAGGCAATACCATGCCTAATGAACCAACAAAACCATAACATTACACACATGACAATATGTCTATATTTAATACACACATAGATATAACTATATAATCTAATATAGGAATACACATATTGCATCTCACATATATATTTATACAATCTAAAATAGAAGTACACCTAAACATACATACACATATTATCTATATATACATATTAGACAAATATATACATGTACATATATATTAGGATAGGAAGGGAATGTGGTGTACATGTGTGTGTGTTAGTGAAGGCTAGAGGGTTCAATGTGTGTGTGGAGCAAGTGTGAGAATTCCTGGAAACAGGAAACAGTGGCATGTGTGTGTGTGTGTGTGTGTGTGTGTGTGAGTCTTGAGGGTGTGAGGGTCACAAAGTGTCAAGTGTGCATGAGTGTTGGAAAGACATGTGTGTGTGAGTGGAGTGAGTGATACATGTATGCTAGTGTGTGTATGAGTGAAGTGAGGCATGTAGGAAAATATAAGAGAGTGTGTGTGTATAGTGAGAGTGTGTGTGATATGTATGTGGTGTCTCATAGAGTGTGTGAGAGAGATTTCAAGAGGGTGTGATAGCTTGTGTGTGTGTGTAACATGACAGTTGTGTGAGGAGTGAGTGAGGCATGTGTGTGTAGAGTGTGGGTGATAGTGGATAACTGAAACAGTGAATGGAAATCATATTATTGCAAGACAGGGAAGGAAAACCCAACCACAGTCCAGTCCTAATATTTCTCAGGTTTATACAGTGAAATCATTCAATTCAGTACAAATAGGACCCCAACAAAACAGTTTAAAACAGTAACAAATTTCCAATTTTAGTCCCTACTTTGCATTCTCAGTTTTAAACCCCAAACCACATCCAAACAACCCAAATTTTGACACACACTTAGAACTCATATAGGTACACATATTAGAGGTTTAAAATCATGCAAATAACAGCTTATAATAGGTAAAAATTGATGCCAAAACTCAATTTCGAAATCTGGAAAAAAAATAGGAAAATAGGACTGATACAGGGATATCAGAAAATTAGGGAAATTCAAAAATTCAACATTAAAATCAATTTAAAATGCTAACTAATGGTTGGTAATGTTTACACTAATTGAGTATGTGTCACACAAGAGTTTGTGTCCACCCAAGTGGACACAAACGTGTCCAATCACATTAAATACGAAAACAGTGCACAAACTGAACAATTATCGTACACGTGTTCACAGTGTCCGTGCACACGACACGACGCGACACAGACCACGTGGTCGTGTCCAAGTGTCGACCACGACTAGGGCTAGGGCTACGATACCCTGCCACGTGTCCACGATACGCGTGCGTGTGATACGACATGCATATCAGTGCTCAAAAGTGACAGCCGACTCTGCAGTGCATTCCCCGTGCGCACGTTCGTGCATGTCCGACACGACACGTAAGGCCGTGCAACTCGACACATGTGATGACAGATACTGACCCTCGGTGTGTTTCAATTGTCAAGTGTCCACATGTCGTGTCCGCGTCGTAAAAGCACCCGTGCAGCAGGGCATGAACAGTGCCCGTGCACGCGCTCGCGATCGCGTGTTCGCGTGTCCGTGTGGACTTGACACGACACTAAAACTACACAAAGACACAGGAAACACATAAGCGAGATCAAACCATAATTTTCTATTCAATTACTTTCCTAAAAATCACTCGAAATGCCCATTGGGGCCTTTCGTCAAACACTCGCTAACAAGGGCCGATACGTGTCCAAATAGGACACGAAATGGACACGAATTTTAGGGCTTCCTATTCCTACAGTTAGGTTAGACCTAAGGCTCCCTAGATATGCAATAAAATCAGGATTCTATGGTGTGGAATGAAAGTTACCTATATGTATCAAAATCCTCAAAAAGCTCCACAAAGAGGTGTTCTTCTTGATAGCCAACTCCTCCAATTTGCTCCCAAGCTGAGATTACTTGATACCAATAGCAAAAGGAATAAAATTAGAACCCACTGCAATTGGTTTAGGGGAAAAAGGAGTTGAAATAGATTTTCTAGGATTTAATAAAAATGGGGACTTACCTCCTTGTAAAACTTGCCAAAAAATCCTAAAGGAGGCTAGCCCTAACTTTGAGAAACTTTAAATAGAGGGGGGATCAATATGACAAGCCATGGGCTGATTAGGGTTAGGGTTTAGCTACATGGTGTGGGCCTATGGGCTTTAAGGCTTAAGTCATTAGTCATGACTTATGAAGTCACAAGCCATTCTAGCCTAATCAATTCCTAATCTCTCCAAACAAGTTCTAATGAGTTAATCCTCACTAACTTAGGTCAAGCTAAGGTTACTTAACCTAACCAAGTGGTCATGACCTAGGTTAGTCTCTAGGTTAGTCTCCTAGTCAACACTAGTCAACCATCATTCAAATAATTCCAGAATAAATCCTAAAAATTCCCATAAATTCAAATAAATTATAATAAATTCAAATAACCCTAAAAATATCAAAAATATCCTAATCATATGGCTAGGCTCTAGTGTAGGCAGTCTCTACTGTTTTACTAGCAAAACACCAAAATCACAAGTCATAAATTTAAATAGTTTAAAAATAATTAAAAATCACTAAAAATCATAATATAAAATAAATATCATTAAATAATAATTATAATTATAAAATTTCAAAATTACCCTCTTCTGAAAAACTGGATGTTACAGGTATGCTGAGGTCAACCTAGAAATATAAAGCAATTGTATCAATTTCGATTGTAAAATCTTATATTTTCTTTAATTATAAATGTTTAAAATGTTGTAACAAATTTAGAAATGTGAATGAGCAGCAAATGTTGTATTTTGAGCATTTATTTCTTGCGGGCTTGACAGCGTTCTACCGCCGACTCTGCGGCGTAGGCTGGCTTGGACACGTCTCTTATCCGGAAAAGTGCATGCGGGTCGTGACACCGCTCAATGTAATTCCTCGTCAGTTCTTTTTCTTCTTGAACGACGTCCATGAGGTTTGACATAGTCAAATCTTGTCCCACTTCGTAGAATCTTTTCAGGAACATATGTTTGAAGCCGGCAAAGGAATAGATACAATTATCCGACAGGTTGCGGTACCAATCGAATGCGACCCCCTCCAATGCCCTAATGAATAATCGCGTGAGGATGTCATCGTCACGTGGCAGATGGTCTATTATGACCTTGAAGTAGGTCATATACCTGCCCGCAGAGGTCTTTCCGTCATATGGATTGATATTGAATGGTTTGTATCGTGGAGGAAAGGGGACATCTCTCCATGCAGCACGATACAGTTGTCGTATCCTGAGGTCTTGAGAGGATTCTCGAGCATGAAACATTGCACGGAGCTCCTAGACTTCTCTTCTTGTCTCCCTAGCTTCTTCTGCAGTAGTGGGAGCCAATATTCGGAGTGGATTATTGTCCGGGGTTGGTGCAGTCGTGTTTGAGTCCGCATTGACAGCGAAACCCAAGCTTGTTTGACCAGGTGTCCTTGCTTGTAGAACCAGTAGGACAGCCTTGATCTCGTCTACTGACTTAACCAAGGTTTGGAGTATAGCCTCAAGAGTGTCGAATCGCTAGCAATCACTGGGACCGTCTTGTTCGTTATTAGTCATGAATACCGTCCTCACATGAGGAGAAGTGGAAGGAACTGTAGAAGACGTGCCCTCCTAATCATACCCTCGCATAGTGAAGTCGTCGGGATATATGGGAATATTCTCCTCTGGTTCGGACTCGGAGGAAGTGCTACCCCCTGCATAGGAGGTTGCCTCGTCTTGGGGCCTGTGGACGTTTTCAGGGTCGTTTGAGTCTGTAGTATCTGTTGGGGGGATTGTTTCCCCTGGTTCATCTTCTCGAAACGTCGGATTGTTGTGGATATTTCGAGGAGTGCTACCCCCAGCTCCAACTTCCCCTAGGGATGTAGATGACGAATCCCCAAGTGATAAAGATTTCTTCTTTGAGCGGGTACCTTAATAAACCCCTCCTATGATGGTTGTGGACATCCCTTTAGATGAGAGTTTCTTGGCCGTGCTGGTTGAGATTGTCGGGCTAGACACATTCATTTTCTTCCCTTTTTTGCCGGTAGGGACCTTCCGGGCAGAATTAAAGGAGGCGAAAGGAAGCGCCTCGTCCTCTGAGCTTTGTTGTATGACCGATCCTGGCTGCTGCAGTTGTTGGAAGACGGACTGCTGGTCCTCTTGTACTGTTGTCTTGTTACAGTAGCAATTGACATTGACTTGAGTACAGTGGCATCCATAGAAGGACACTTTGCACGACAAGGTTTTTTCTCTTTCCTTGTGCTTGTGAAGGATCACATCTCGCAAGTCAAGGAAATCTCGATCAACCTTTGCACTTGCTTTGTGGGCCCGGGTATCCCGAGCACGCGAGTACGTAGGTGTCATGTTTGCTCCTTAATGCGGGGCTAGTAAAAGCACTTACCCTCGATCATTGTTGGAAGACTTTTGAGAACTACTTTGTCCGTTTACCGCCGGGGGCTGGGCACGGGCGGTTCTGTACAACTTTCCATCAGAGGCCCGCATAACAGTTAGCGGGACTCTCTAATGGTCAGTCGTTGGGACAGCTGACTGAGCTCGGCGAGCCCTTGCAGTCCTAGACTTCTTCGTTCTAGCGCCCGAGGGTGCATAGTAGGGAGAGTCCATGTTGTGCCGCATAGAGTCTGGCACATCCTCATTGGAGCTTCTAAGGTCAGGCCCGCATGAGAGGCGGTCGAAGACTGAATCCGAGTCGCAAAGGGTGGATGGTCCGCGGCTGGAATTGGATGCCACATAGGCCATTTCCCTGCAGGTGGGATTGTTGGCCGCATATACATCATCCCTGCGACTGGGATTGGTAGCCGCATATGCATTCTTCCTGCGACTGGGATTGGTGGCCGCATATGTATTCTTCTTGCGGCCCACACGCTTATGCGACTTCTTCTTAGACCGCATGGAGTTCCCGTTTGTCCCCATAAGTCCAGCATCGTAGTGTTTTCTTTTGCTGGACTTGGAGACAGCAGGGTCCTCTGCGTCCTGAAGTGGGGCCGCATGTGAGTCTTCTTCGCCGTCTTGAGCAGCAGAGAGAATTTGTTCCATAGCTTGAGGAGAGGCAACGGTTTTGGGCCTCCATGCCCTGCGGGCCTTCTTTGGGCCGGCTCGCTTCTGGATCGGGCTAGCGCTCCCTTCGGAGAGTATCTCTTCGAACGCTTGTTGTTCGAAACGAACAACAAGCATTTTTTGCGTGGAAACGAGTTTGGTTGCGTCCGATTGCGTCACCAACTTATCAGCAGTGGAGAAGTTAGTCCCCAGCAGAGTCGCCATCGTGTTTGCCATTGATTATCGTAGAACAGAACAATTTTATAGGAGGACTGAACTTGACTCACAATTACAAACTCGCTTGTACAAAAGAGTGCCTAGGAACAAAACCTAGGAAAAGCAATCTAAGTACAATTATTTAGTTTTGATTCTTGGGGGTGACGGTAGAGGCTCGGGAGAGTGCTATCAACTCTGCCTTACTCCTTGGACGATCGAACGCAACTTTGGCTCCGGTGAAGAAATGCTCTCTGAGGACACGAAGGGAAGAGTCTGCTTCTGGGCTTTGTGTGCTTTTTTCTTTGTGTCTATACGTGCCTTGCAAGGGAACAGCACCTTGCTATTTATAGGAATTCATAAAGAGTGGGATGTGCAGCCACGTAGAAAATTTTAGGCCACATGGTTGTAACTATGCCTCGAGACTCGGTTTAAAGTGGACAGCTGGGGGTTGGCTTGAGATTTGATCATGATTTATTTGTTGCAGTAAATCTGAATTGTTAAGACTTGGTCAATCTCTGCCACGTGTCTTAATTACTATTCTGTGGAGAGCCGCATGAAGGGTGTATCCTGGCTGGGCCGCATGAGGGACTGTCGTATTACTGAGCTGCATGAAGAGTATCTCATGACCGAGCCGCATGAAGTACGTATCACAACCGAGCCGCATAAAGAGCGTCTCATGACCGAGCTGCATAAAGGGCGTCTCATAGCCGAGCCGCATGGAGAGTGTCTCATGACCGAGCCACATGAATGATATCTCATAACCGAGCCGCATGAGAGCTGTTTCATGATCGAGCCGCATGAGAGGTGTCTCATGACTGAGCCGAATAGGGAGTGTCTCATAGGCGATCCGTATGAAGAGTCTTACGGCTGAGCCGCATGAAGAGCCTCATTTGGTTTGTGAACTGTGTCGGATGTCATTATGATTTTCTCGTCTTTTCAGGAGCACGTCGCGTCTTATCTTTATGTCAGAGTTGTCCCCTTTGTCAGAGCAATTATGGCCAGCTACATAAGGATATATTTATTGCTTGGGCTAATTTCGAACCGCATAAGGCTCCCCTCTGCTTTTTGAGCCGTATGAAGCTTTCTGGGTTTTGAGCCGCATGAGGCTCTATGTTGATTTCGAGCCGCATAGCCCCCTCCCCTTCTTTTTTATGCTTCTACACCCAGATGTTGTTTTCCTCATCATTTGCAACCATAGTAGTAAGCTATACACTGGAACAGTAAAAAAAATTATTTATGATCAAATTCTTAACCTTTTTTTTCATTTTAGGGACAGAAGAGTCATTATTGTTTGTAACCTGTAACGTAAGAAAAACAGTAAGATATTCCAAAGAATGATGACAGAAGACAGAAGACTCGATATCAAATTTATTACCGTCTTCATTTTAGGGTCGGAAGATTCTTCATTATGGTTGCTATCTTCCTCGCTAAGCTAATCTTTACCGACAGGGATATACTCATCATCTCTTTCACTTGCGCTTCTTTTTCCCGTCTTACTCGAACTTGTTCGAGTAACCATCTTGGAATTCATTACAAGCTTTGAAACTTGTTGCAATTTCAAAGCATCCATTCATTTTATTTCTAGTAATATTTTCCAATCTTTGCCTCTCATATCCTGACATGAACCTAGGATTGATAAACTTCTTCTTTTGTGGGGACATTTTTCCTAATAGAAGTTAAAAAAATACAATATGCAGGATTATCCCGTGAATGGTCATTACAAATCTACACTATCAACACAAATACAAATTGCACTCCCGTATAAGTAGCATGAAGAATTAAAGGGATACTAAAGCCAGAATAGTAAAGTATAGCTTCTACAACCACTTCTCTGTAAACATTTTTCCTAATAGAAATTGAGAATGAACGAAGTAAAGAAAATAAGTAAAATTCATCAACATTCACTAAAATAAGCAAAATTCATCAACGTTCAATCAGAGTAGGTAAAACAACCAAATCTTGAAAGGATATAAGGGATACAAGTTTGTAAACGAGCATCCAAAATAGATGTATGGAAATTTCATAATGACCAAATCAATCAATTCAAAGCTCTCTTGATGATGTATGGAAATTTCATAACCCAGATCAAAATAAGCATCAAAAGAACCGCTTTGAACTGTAATCAGATCAACACAAAGTATTCAGATAGTTGACCCGGAATGACAAACCATCATGGTCTAGATTGATGTACTTAGATTTGGTTCATTGCTAATGTTTCAGTGCCCTTCAATATATTAAGCTCATTTGTTTCATGTTCATGCTCATGTTCTTTGAAGTTAATAATATTGTGCTTCTTGTAGATAAAGAATTTGAGAGTACTAATCCTCTTGGACAAAACTTAAGTCTTTTTATATACTGGTTTGGCATAAAATGATTCATAAACTCAAACCCAGAGACTTGAAATAAAATTTTTGAAAAAATCACTGAAACCTACATTCTTGCACACTTGGTGAGCTAATCAACACTATTTCTTCACATAAATGTCGTGCTTGCCAGAAATCAATAGCAAGTTTTTGTTAAAGCATGACCTCAACTAGATTAGGCCAAGGGTTGGCCTTGCTTATTTGCAGGCCCATCTAGTGTGCAATTCAAGCTGAGTGTACAAGTAGAATTATTTTACATCTTTGTTTTTCATTTACATATATATCATATATTATTGTGCTGTTAACACTATGTAAATAATAGTGGCAATAAAGTGTGACGATATACAGTTCAGATTTAATGGATGGCCCAAACAATTTTATGCTTTTTTGTCTAAATATTCGTTATTCACTAAGCAAATAGATGAATAAAAACAAATGCATACATACATAAGCACTCATAATACCAGATACAGAAGAAGATGTGGAAGCAAACACTAGTACATCAAAATAAGAGATGAAGCCATAGTTACTTGTAGAAAAAAAAGATACTCATTTTCCTAACAACTCAAAATCTTATAATACTATAAGCACATTAGGAGCACTGGAAGTAGACAGATACCATCTTGTGGATCAATGAGCCCAAAAGATAATGGTAGCGTAGCAGAAAGCAGAAATATCAATGAGATGATTCCTAAATACGCAATGACCATCATTCATAGATATCCTTTCCACCATGTTATATTCTATTAGGATACAACAATTAACTGTTGGAGAACAAATCACTAGCATATATATTTAAAAAACTTAAATTCAACTACTCATATAAAATGAAGTTAAAAACAACTACGTAATAGAGTAAGAAGAGAGATGCAGAGTGTAACAACCTATCCCATACCAGTCTCTGAAGGGTAATTGATATATATTGTGCCATGTTAATTTCCTGAGCTTCCGATATATTTCAGGAGACAACTTTACAAAATCAAGATCAATAAAACTTAGTCATATAAAAGAGAAGTTGATGGTGATTCAGAATAGTCTTTTGATGCTCAGTAGAGTTCCATGTCAAAATGGGGTAAACTAAGTTAAATATAATGACTATAGACTTTTGGCTGACAAACACTAGAAATTTGTGACTATTTGCTGGTACTTTAATCAATTGTCAAGCATCAAATTCAATAGTCATTGAATACAACATCAATAAAATGTAGCAATCAGTAGTATATATTTGGCAGAAAATACTAACATATAACAACTAAAATAAGTAGTTGCATTATATAATAAAGTGAGAAACCTGCATAAATTTAACAGCCATAAACAAAGTATACCACTTTGTGGCATTCAAAAGACACGAGTACTATAAGTAAGACTATAGGTTTGTTACCAACCCTCCATCAATTGTTATGACTTAAGCATTTCACTAATGATCCTCCCCATGACCTGTGTTAAATGAGAACCTCATGGCACAAGGGCGCCCTCTACAAATACAACATAATAAAAATAACGATGAAAGAAACAAGACAACTAACCAAATTACTCATGCAATCCTTGTTAAAAGCTTACCTAAAGAAGGACATCTAGAAAGTATTTTGTATAAGCATTTGGGTCAGTGAGACCCATCAAAAGGGTAGGAACAAGTACTTCAAGATTTTTAATGACACTCCTAACCTGAATAACATCAAATATTATATACTAGAAGAAAAGAGAGACTGTGAAGCAAAGAGTAGCATGTATCACCTGCTGAAGCGCAGTTTGTCCTGCCTATTGAACTTTAATATGTGTGTCGGTCAGCACCTAAAAAGTGTTAAACCAAATTATGTTAGTTAATGATACCAATCAACCATCATAAATCCATTAGACCACTATATATGATCAAGGGTTTGTAAGACTAAGAAGCCTTTGTTAATTTTGGAACAACCTTCGGTAGGCATTGCGAAAGTTATTAACTGATCTCTTAATAAGCTGAATATTGGAGAAACTAAATCATCAACTTTGTGTCAATATTTGCAAGATGCAATAACTAATAATATATAGAGGAAGGGATTGTTCGTCACATGTTTATCAATCTCTAGCTGTCAGAATGTAGTCTTGCAAGGGTATCCTTGACAAGGAATTTCAACCACCACTACAACAAGCCTCCAATATTTATCTCAAACAAAAGAGAAAGGAAAAAAGGAACACTAGCACTAGAGAATTTAGTTCAAGAATTAAATTGTACAACTACTCTAAACTTGAGCATATGGACCAAGCTGCAAATATTTCATTATATCAACAAACATACATTAAACGACCAAAATGTGCAACCAATTAAAATACATATGCAATGAACCCACATATGATCTCGTACTTGCTAAATTCAATCTACAATACAAATGCAATTAGCCACTCACCCATGTCATAAAATCCATGGCTAACACTCAAATTTTGAGTGTTAGCCATAACAATCAATTTGAGTGTTAGCCATAACAATCAGATAGATCTCTCAAGCAAAATCAAAGCAAATGTAGACGCTCAAAAAATTACTAGCACATCAAAAACAATGTTGTCGTTCATGACGTACTCATCTAGCACATTGAATATTATACGACAAACCAAAAAATATATTTAGTTCACAATCCTAACACGTGCATTACCAAATATATTTTATTTTATAAAGATAAATTAATAACCCCAAAGTTCCACTCAACAAAAATATATCTAGTTTAGGTTCTATCCCAACTGAGTTATCCCCACAAATTTTTGAAACTTACAATTCCTACATGAGCGCTAATCACAATAATTTGACAAATTAAAATCTACAAAGGAACATAGCCAGGTTCAAACTGATCTCAATTTATAATATGTTTAACATCAATCCAGAATGGGAGTAATTATGTTTAAAATCCCACAAATTTCCAAGGATGAATTAATGTTTATTAAAAAAACCCTAAATTTTCACAAATAAATCAACTATGTCCATATTGTGTCATGTTCCTGTCCATGCAAGATAGCATGTGGGATTTGGGCTTCAAGATATGCATGGGCACGGACACGGACTTGACATGACACAGTAAATGACAACGTGCACCTATTTTGGTGTTCTAACATATTTTTTCTACCAAATAATTTTCTCAATAAATTAATACACTTCATAAATCCAAATCTTCCCAAAAGAAAAACAATCACCTAAATAACTGATCATACATGCAAAAATTAGGGGTAAAAACTAAGATATCCACTACCCTAATGTGTAAAACACTCAAATTTTAAGCAAATAATCTAGGACAAAATAACATGCATCCAAAAATTAGGGCAAAGACTAAAATTTTTTGGTAAAAAATTGTAAAGTTTGGGAAAAATATACCATGCAATAGCACTGGAGCACCTAGGTTTGAAAGGTCCGACAAAGAGAGAGAGAGAGAGCAATAGCCGAAGAGAGACAGAGAGAGAGCAGCGGCATTGGAGCACCTAGGTCGAAGAGAGAGAAAGCAGCAGCACCTAATTTTTGATCGAAAAGAGAGAGAGAGATTTAGGTTGTTTTGATATTGAGTTCTAAAAGTTTTGATCTACTAAGTTCTGAAAGTTTTGGGATGGACAGTCTAGATTAAGCCATTCGATAGAACGGTTAAGATGAAAACATATGGAGGTAAACTTCCCCCCATAAAATTTGGCAATTAGCCGCCAAATGTGTGGCATTCCTGCCAACCTATTTGGGACAAAAATGTGTATTATTTGGAACAGAAATTTTTATTAGTCCCAAATAGTGATCCATTTTCATAATCTGTCCCAAAAAAATACAACTTTTTGTTACTAAAAATATAGCCGTCCCTATAACTATACTTTTAGGACGTTTTAGACTTGTGTTCGTTATAGTGTCGTCCCAAAAAGATACTTTTTTGTAGTGTATCCATGACGGTATTGAAGACATTATCGAACACATTCTTTTCGATATGCATGACATCAAGATTATGCCTTATTAGATTATCTTTCCAATAAAGCAAGTCCCAGAAAATACTCCGTTTGATCCAGTTATGGCTTTGTCCGAACCCCTCGACACGATTGTTCGATGGATCTTCCATTGCGGTGGGCAATCCCTTTACAACTTCCCAAATATCGTATCCCGACAATCTGGCAGGAGGATCAAGAAATTCTTGTTTTTCAGATCTGAATGCGTCCTTGTTCTTTTGCCAATGATGGCTCACGGGTAGAAATTGACGGTGACAGTCAAAAAAAGAAGTTTTTCCTCCATGCCTAAGGCGGCGCCTTACTATTTTTTATGCATATCGGACAAGACATGTTGCCATGCGTACTCCATATCGATACTCATATAGGACTAGGGTTGGGGTTAGGGTTAGGCTCCGATGCCGATACTCATAGGGATAGTCCGATATTGATACTCATAGGAATAGCCCGATACCGATACTCATAGAAATAGTCCGATACTGATACCGATTTCGATACTCATAAGAATAGTCCGATACCGATACCGGGACATACCAAACTGTGTCGGTATCGGACAGTTTCGGATCGGTATCGGTCAGTATCGGGTATCGGTCAGTATCGGAGCGGGACATGCCAAACTGTACACTACTTATACATTGCTACACTACATTCTATATCATCTTGATTAATTGTACATTAATCTTGGTTATCAACTCTTGACCTTGATTGATGATCTTGATCAAGAATTAATAATCATGAATTAATTATAATTATTCTTGACTAATTCCTAGCTAGTTAACTACCTTCCAATTTAGAATTGGAATTCTAATATAAATATTACATATAGCCCGATATCGATACTCATATAGGATTAGGGTTAGGGTTAGGGTTAGGCTCCGATGCTGATACTCATAGGGATAGTCCGATATCGATACTCATAGGAATAGCCCGATACCGATACTCATAGGAATAGTCCGATACCAATACCGATTTTGATACTCATAAGAATAGTCCGATACCGATACCGATACCGGGACATGCCAAACTGTATCGGTATCGGACAGTATGGGACCGGTATCGGTCAGTATCCCCATCCCGACCCCCTCCCCCACCCCCCCTCCCTGACCCCCCCTCCCCGACAGCACCCCCTCCTCGATCCCCCTCCCCCTCCCCTACACCCCCCCACACCCTCCCCGACCCCTCCAACCCGACAGCACCCCCTTCCTGACCCCCTCCCCGACCCCACTCCCCAACCCTCCCGACAAAACCTACCCCCACCCCCTCCCCCACCCACCACCCCCCTCCCCGACAGTACCCCCTCCCAAACCCCCCTCCCCTACCCCCTCCCCGACAGCACCCCCCTTTCCCCCTCCCCGACCCCACTCCCCAACCCCCCTCTCCGACAGCAACCACCCCCCACCCCCCACCCCCCTCCTCCAGCCCCCACCCCCTCCCCAACAGCACCCCCTCCCTGACCCCCTCCCCTATCCTCCTCCCCGACGGCACCCACTCCCCGACCCGCCCTCCCCATCCCCCCTCCCCCCAGCCCCGACGACACCCCCCCGAAACCCTAAAATAAAGAGAGGGAGGGAAAGAGAGAATTACATGCGAGATCGACAGAGGGAGAGAGATCACCGGAGGGAGCACTACAATAAAAAGACCTATTAATGACGCTCGACAAGGAGTTTTAATGACGGTTGATACATAAGCGTTATCAAAGTTGAGAAATACCTTTTTCTATGACGGTTTGGGCTAATTTTGGGCTTTTTATAACGTTTATAAAACAAAATGTCATTAATATTTTAGAGCGGTGGCAAACTTGTAATTCCTTCACTGTATAAAAGCTCAGTGGGAGAGAAAAAATTCATTTCTCATCCATTTTCTAACGAGCAGCATCTCTCCTCCTCTTCAAACCTCTTCTCCCCCAATTTTTAACCCTAACCTAATTACTCCGACGATGGGCTCGACTACGTAGCAACCCTTCGGCGACTGAGCTATCGGTATAGAGCCACCACTTCGGCAGCGTGTTCCAACGACGTGCGCCTCATCTCGACGATCGATCTCATCTCGACGAGCTATCGGTGCAGAGCCTCCTGGACGCGCAGGTCGACGCGGTGTTCACCGCGGTGGGGCCGCTCGGGTTCGGCAACGTGAGGGTGGTAGTCTCGGAGACCGGGTGGCCGTCGAGGGGCGACGACGGTCGGGAGGTCGGGGCAGGACTGGAGAATGCAGAGGGGAAAATGAAGGCCCCACTTGCTATACTCTGTGGCATCGGTCGATGGGGCAGCGGTGGAGTTCGCCTTCCGAAGGGCCTTCACCGCGCTCCCGGACCTAGCGGTAGCGGTCTCGACGTTGGCTTCTCTCAAGGGGGTCGGGCCCACCACCGTCTCTGTGGTCCTTGAGACGTAGGCTACGAATGTCGCTCCATTCATGTCTGACTAGGCGATGATGGTCGCGATGGGGATCGCCAAGAATTATAGGCTGAAGCAGTACCTCTTGTTTGCTGGGAAGCTGCAGAAGAAAGCCAAGGTAGTTTTATTTTTCTCTCAAGTCTTTTTTTTTGCACTGCTGCAGTTCAATTGTATGACAAAATGCTTCAGTTGCCACCACTGGTATACTATTTTCTCTTACTGAGTTAGAATTGAACCCAAACCCAATTGCAAATTTCTTTAAAAATTCATGCCTTCCACACAGAAGCTTGCCAAATCATGCAAATCTCCTAAAATCTATACAGTTACTGTTCTCGTTGACACAAAATCTCACAGATACTCCAACCAAAATCATAAACGCCCATTGGAGCAGGATATTTACTGATGATTTGGAGCAGGAATAGGGATTTATGCGGACGGACCCAGGGCTTTACAATCGTTTTTCCAGTCGAAGATGCCATCTATCACCTTCCTGGAAGAGACAAGGTGCTCGTTTATTTCAGCTACTTCCCTAACTTCAAATTCTCGGATTTGATGATAGTACTGCAGTGTCTTATGGAAATCCAACATCAACCTTGACCACCATTTCATCTACACCCAACTGTATTCATCTATAGATGCATGGCATCTCTTCTGCATCGATGGACCGCCTAGGTGTTTCTGATAGAAGATCATTCTGGGATTGCATAGGAAACTGCAAGTCTATTCTAAATGCAGTCGAAAAGGTTGGAGGGAACTCATTCAATTTCAATCACCACAAAACACTTTATCCAGTGGTTCGACATATCCGCGGCTACGGACTTAGGGTATTCTGGCCCTCTCAGGTCTGGTACTTTTAATATAGCGGAAAGATTGGATCGCGCATTAACAGGCACTTCATGGAGGGTTGATCTTGCCAAAATCCTATTTTGATGAAGTTAGACTTGGGAATCAAAAGAAGAAGGTATATCCAATACGATTTGAAGCGGCATGAGTTAGTAGCAAAACTAAAAGCAGTGATGCCATATTTGAAGACATGGGGGAAGAATAGATGCGGGAACCCGATAGCGTCTACTTTCTTTAAAATCATACTTCTTCAGTGTCATTCTTCTTCGCTTTTCTTCTAAGAGATTTTGGATAATGTTTGGGTTTGTATTTGTTTTTTTTTTGTAACTTATGATTGTTCGTTTCTTTTCCTCTGTAGAGAAAAGCTATTTCCTTCCAATTCATCGTGAGGTACCTGCTTTTGTTGAACAGGCTACAGAACAACAAATTCTTGTCACTGGAATCAAGGTACAATAATTTTTGCTCTTCTGTGCTCTGCATTTCTCATCAATGTTTGTATTTAAGAAAGTATCTTTACATATAGGATTTTTGAGGAGGATACCATACGTCAATGTAGTATCAAATAAATTATGTTTCTTTCATCTTCAGGTTGTGGATCTTTTGGCACCTTATCAAAAAGGAGGAAAGATTGGGTTGTTCGGTGGTGTTGGTGTTGGGAAAACTGTACTTATCATGGAATTGATCAACAATGTCGCTAAAGCTCATGGTTAGTACAAACAAAATTGACGGCAACCTATTTTCATGAGTGTTTATTTGTATTTATTACATCAGTAAGGTTTTCTGTCAGGTGGTTTCTCTGTCTTTGCTGGTGTTGGGGAGCGTACTCGCGAGGGTAATGATTTGTACAGGAAAATGATTGAGAGTGGTGTGATTAAGCTTGGAGAAAAGCAGGTACTTGTTCTAGGCTACTTTGGTGTTTCTTTAATCAGTTGTGTTGTATTCTTGCTTCTGAAGTTTGGAATCGGTTTCCATGTTGTAGAGTGAAAGCAAATGTGCTCTTGTGTACGTACAAATGAATGAGCCCCCTGGTGCTCGTTCTCGTGTTGGGTTGACTGGGTTGACAGTTGCCGAGCATTTTCGAGATGCTGAAGGGCAAGATGTGCTTCTCTTTATTGACAACATTTTCTGGTTCACTCAAGTAAGCTTATAATAACCTGTACATGGAATGATTTTCTTGTTATGCATATGCATGTTTTATGGCTCAGTCTATCTTCAACTTTTCAGGCAAACTCTGAAGTGTCTGCTTTGCTTGGTCGTATCCCATCTGCCGTTGGTTACCAACCAACTCTTGCCACTGATCTTGGAGGGTTGCAAGAGCGTATTACAACTACGAAGAAGGGTTCCATTATATCTGTGCAAGCTATTTATGTCCCTGCTGATGCTTTCTTAATTGTGCATTTTCGATTTTGATTTCTAATATATAAATTTTTGGTTAACTTTCTTTAATTTATTGGCTTGGTAAAATCCATGTTGATTGCTAGGCTCACATTTCAGCGTTGATTAATAAAGTGCTAAGCTGCAATTTCCGATTTTTTCCAAAAAGGGCACAACGTGACGCTGAGGTGCATGCAGACGCTGGTGAGGGTTCAGGTGAGAGTAAGGGATCAGAGGGTGAGGCTCTCCCACGACGGCGCCGGCTGCAGCAGCACCAAGTCGCCGCTCAGCTGCGACACTACTTCTCTTTGGGACTCCCGATATCTTCAAGAGATGGCAGAGAGAAGATCCATAGTTAGAATCTACTTAAGTAAATATTTCTAATAATTTGGTTAGCAAAAGAGAGATTTATTCCTATTTTTTTGGTACATTCTGTATTTGGATATTCAATGTAATGAAAATGTTGATATGTACTCTATTTTGAGAAATGTAATAAGATGGTGATATATAATGTTAAGTTTTTGGAATGTAATATATACTGTACAGTATAGAGCATTATAAATATGCTAATTTGAATAGTATAAAGTGTCATAAATGTGCTGCATTGAGCCTATACATATTATCTATTCATGACGTTTTAAAATTATTCTGAATTGTGCACTATATATTAACTATTCATAATGCTTTTATAGAAACTATTCATGACGATTATTTTATGACGCTTTTAAAAAACATTTATAACACCCGTTTTCATAACGGTTGCTGAGAAGAAAAAAAAGCGTCATGGTTCGTCATTAATGACGCTTTTTAGCCGTCATTAAAAGGATTTTTTGTTGTAGTGGAGTGAGATCGCCGGAGGGAGGGAGATCGTCGGAGAGAGAGAGGGGAAAGAGAGAGAGTATGTTTAGGAGGGAATGAAAAATTCCCCCCTCCCCCGTCGGTTCAATTTAAGTTAGGGTACAGTATTTTAGCGACGGACTGGCGACGGATATATCCGTCGCTAGTTAGTCGCTAAATAATCACTAGATTACCGACGGAACGTCCGTCGCTAGTTAGACGCTAATTTATCGGGCCATTTTTTTAGATTTTGCCGCCAAAATGTGCTACATATTATCGACGGAGATCAATCCGTTGCTAAATTTTTGTCAAATTAGCGACGGAATTGCGACTAATTTTTGACACACAAAAATAAAAAATTTATCTATTGCTTTCTGACGGTAGTCCGTCACAAGGTAGTCGTTAGTCCGTCGCTATTAGCGACGGATAAGATCCGTCGCTAATAGTCTGCCGCCAAATTGCTGTATTTTATTAGTGTTATAGGGTCTCAAACAAGCATGAAACGTATGCTTGCATATTCGTCCATCGGTCAAATCGGATATGTAATTATTGGAATAATTGTTGGAGACTCAAATGATGGATATGCAAGCATGATAACTTATATGTTGTTCTATATCTCCATGAATCTAGGAACTTTTGCTTGCATTGTATCATTTGGTCTACGTACCGGAACTGATAACATTCAAGATTATGCAGGATTATACACGAAAGATCCTTTTTTGGCTCTCTCTTTAGTCCTTTATATATATATATATATATATATATATATATATATATATATATATATATATATATATATATATATATATATATAACATAGCCCATTGCAATTGGGCCCAACTTAGTTGTCTGTGCAGCAAAGCAAACCAAGCCCTTTTAATTGAAATACTTTATTAGGTTTTTTAGTTGTAACTTGCTTGTTTTCGACTGCCGGCTGTACTTGAGGGACAAGTCTCTTTTTTATACATTCAAAGAGGACATGCAACTTTTTTACCCTTCTCATTGTTAGCTCCAAGGACCAAGCACTTTTAATTGAAATACTTTCCTCCTCCACGTTGATGATTGCTCAGGTGAGTTTTTGATTTTTTTTTTAATATTATTTTTTGATAGTCCTTGATAAATTTGTTATACTACACACCTGTCAGACCTTAAAAGTTCCCTCCATGCTTGCTTCTTAAGTCTTAGCTAATAGCTATTAATATTATCATAAAAAATAATAAGCAATAATATTACAAATTAACATAGCAACCACTATTTACTAATTTATATTTTTGTAGGTGAGTTTAATAATTTATTAATATATATTTTTGTAATGTTGATAATTAGGTGTGTTCTAAATATTTTTTTTTGTAATTTATTAATATATTTTTCCTCCACATGTATGTTCTAATTGTATTTTTTATAGGTTTTTTAGAAAGAGTTATTGTATTTTGGATATTAAATTAGAGTTATTGTATTTATTTCTTGAATTTAGGGTTGAAAATACTATTGCATAATTTTCGATGAAAATAATAATATAATATAAATATAAGTTTTGAGGACACTACTTTTATAATTCGCCTACGGTCTCAAAGTCGAAAGTACGACACTGACCGTATTGTTTATTGAAAGTGTCAGTTTATAAAGTCATAACTTTGTAACAATATTTTTTAGCACTCGAATAAATATTTTTGATATCAATGAATATCAATAATTAAAAATGGTAATTTAATCGTTATGCTAGTGATGATATAAGTATCAAATAATATTTGGATGCAAGGAAACAGATTGCTTTTCTATTAAATAAAAGATTTAGCAACTTTATTTCAAGACAGTAGGAAACAGATTGCTAAACAACAACTTTATTAGAAATAAGTAAATGTGATTTATACCAATTGTATATTTCTAGTTAACAGATACAATTCAAATCGTTTGGTTAACAAAAAAAATACCAAAAAATTGTTTAATAGTATAAAGTTAAGAAAAACTCGTTAACAGTATAATGAATGGTTATATAAATGATGTCCACTGGTAAAAGTTATTTTTTTTGAAAAGGGAAGGATTTTATTCATCAAGAGGCAACAGCCTCATATGCTACTAACTGAGCAATACAATCAGGGGTCCCCATCTCATCAAACTTGATGAGATTACTCAAAGAAAATTTAGCTAAGCCATGAGCTACCATGTTACCACTTCTACGAGTGAATACAAACTCCACAGATATCTCTATCTCGCGTACCTCTACGCGAATTCTTTTGATCATTTCTCTAAATTTCCATGGAACGTGATTGTCATCTCCTTTCAAGATCCTCTGAATAATAAAGGAGTTTTCCTCTATAATTATATTCTCAGCTTGAACATGATTAGCCAGGAAAACACCCTAGCGAACTGCTAAAATCTCCGATAGGAGAGCACGGTCAGATCCGAAAGTATGTATTTCCTCCGAGACCTCCGATCTGGCCGCAATACACCTACCTCTCACGTCCCTAGCCACAGCAGCAGCGACAATGGAGGTCGTGGAGACGGCCCCATCGATGTTAATTTAGCGCATCCGACAGCAGGGGGTGTCCAAGCAGTTCGATGTTGCATTTGTCTAAGCTCTTGTAAATGTGATAGTTGATTATTTGAAGTATCTTCATAATCTCTGTACATGCTATCCGCCTCATGAACGATCTTCTCAATAGTCGTAGAAGTGTTGTTGAAGACACAATTGCAACGAGCCTTCCAGATAGCCCAGAGAATATTAGCTCCTCTCCTTGCCACATCATCGCAATCCCTGTCCTTCAACCATTCTTCCAGGAGTAAATTTATATCTATGGAGTTGTCAATTCGTAGACCAATACTAGATGCGAACCAGACGACTCGAACTAGTTGACAATGGATAAATAAATGGTTAGCGTCTTCCTCCTGCATGAGACAGAACGGGCAGTCATTGTTAATCATGGGCAGCCACTTGTTAAGAACAGTGAATAGAGGAAGTGAGTTCTGAAGGAGTCTCCAGAGGAACATACGAACCCTGGGTGCTACGTTACCCATTTTCCAAATCTTGTGCCAAGTTGTTTTGTTAATACTAGAATTTGATGCACTAGACTCTCTCCGACGAATGTCCTCATAGAGGGATTTGGGCGTGAATCGACCATTCCTAGCTTTTGTCCATATTAACTCATCCGGTCCAGAATCTCCTGTGATCAAAATTTTGGTAATAGCTGCAACCTCCAATGGTGAGAATAAGCTCTGAAGCAAAGGTATGTTCCATGTGTTTGTGGCAGTACACATGAGTTCCCGAACAAGTATAGGTAAAGAACCATTACTCGTCATGGGAGTATCAGTAATTCGAAACCCAGGTATAGATGGTATCCACGGCTCGCCAAATATCTTCGTCCATCCTCCATTGATTTTCCAGCAGGTACCTTCCTTCATATAGCATCGCAATTCCAGAATACTAGCCCATGTCGGAGATGAACGTCTCGTTTTCGTTGCACTCCATATGGAACGTTCTTGTAGGTATAGTCCTCTGAGTAAACGAACCCATAGTAGATCGGGGTAAGCGAGAAATCTCCAGAGTAGTTTCCCACCAAGGATTTGTTCACCCATTGAATATTTCTGATACCAAGTCCACCCTCTCTAGTAGGAGCGGTAATTTTTTCCCAGCCAAGAAAGTGCATCTTCCTATCTTGAGTATCATGTCCCCACCAAAAACTCCTCTGTTGTTTAGTGAGTTTGGTACATGTGCTATTAGATATCAAATTGGTCGACATGTAGTAAATTAGGATGGAACCGAGAGTAGCTTTAATGAGAGTAGTGCGTCCAGCATGGGAGAGTAATTTGGATTTCCAACCTTGGAGCCGAGCCGTGCATATATCATTGAGAGTGTCGTTTGTGTCAACTCGTTGTTTCGACACCAGGAGCTTATGTCCCAAATATGAATCTCCATCCTTCATAATAGCAAAATGCATCGAAGAAGTTAGCAGCTCTCTGTCATTTGCTGAGACCATTTTGCTAAAATGTATATTGGATTTGTCAAAGTTTACCTTTTGTCCTGACCATTTTGAGTAAATATAGAGAATGTTATGAACTGTTTCCAGAGAGCCGAGTGTAGCATATCCGAAGATCATGATATCATCAGCAAATAGCAAGTGTGTAATGGAGGGCACATACCTGTTTAATCGAACACCTTGAAATAGGTTGTCCCGTTCATATGTCTTGAATAAGCTGGATAGTACTTCTGAACATATGACATATATGAACGGCAATTTCTACTGAACAAATTGACTTTCAAGTATTTCCACTGGTAAAAGTTAAGATGCTTATTTGTTGACAAAGTCAAATTTTGTTCACTCGTTGAAGGTAGCAAGCAAGCAAATATTGTATTAACAGTAAGCAAGCAAATATTGTATTCACAGCAAGCAAGCAAAATTTGTCCACTCGTTGAAGGCAGCAAGCAAGCAAATATTGTATTAAAAGCAAATATATGAAAGTCGAAGGCAGCAAGCAAATATTGTATTAACAGCAGTGAAATAATATTTAGAATATGGAGATTAACTCTTATATTGTTGGAATTTTTTACTATTTTTTTAAAAATTTTAAAAAGTAAAATATAAATTAAAGGTTACCGGCCTCTAGGGAACTCGTGCATGTAGCATTATCCGAAAAGTTAGTCTCGGTCTATATGCATACCGTATCCGAACGCTCCTAGTGGTAAAATTATCGCTCCACCAGAATCTCCTTATCGCACACGACGTAGAGAGAATGACCCTCGACTTAGCTTTGCCCAGAGCAACAATAAAGAACAAAAGATGTTTGGGAAGAGAAAATTTTGAGAGAGTTTTGGGATGATTTTTTGTATAGTGGACGAAGGAAAAGGACATGATATATAGGCATATTTTCAACGTTTGCAAACAGCTAGGAGAAATAAAGCAGATTAATTAGCCAATTAAAACGATTACAAAATGTTTACAGCACAAAATATATGGTCCATTGAACTTGGACAGAATTCAGAATCCAAACGTTACAAAAATTTAATGAATAGTAACGGTAAAAATGAATGATGAGGAGCAAAAAGATTTTTAGAGTATCAATTATGCTGGGTATCCTAGCATGCAATCATCCTATGGCCTAAATTCGATCTCATATCCATAGGCAATAACAATGAGATACTAAGCAAGAAGAATCATATGGAAAGCAGGAAATACTCATATGATAATCAAGAAATCTACAGTACAGGATAATAATGTAGACGGGTATACCTTCCCACAGTTTCTAGCATGGTATGGAACTGGAGCATATCCTCCAAATCAAGTGTGAAAGATCCACAGGGTCGGCCACAGGCAATCTGGGAACAATCCAGGGTTGGTCAAGCCAACCGTAGCAAGTACCAGAAAGGAAGGCTCAAGGACAGACGAAAAAAAGCCAGCAGGATAAAATATGACAGGAATAGCATATATGAACAGTAAAAGAGGTAAGGATCGTGCGGTACCAACGCACGATAACAATCCACAACTAAAGTATCTAAATAACCAATAATCATCAAAATCTCCCTAACATCCAATAATACCTGCATCGCCAACCGGAACTCGTAGTCTGTCATCGGAACAGTAATCCACCCCTATATCAAAAAGAATAAGGGAATGAATTATGCCAGCGAGCTTAGCAAGCAGCAATCCATACAATTTATATGAATAAACGACCACTCAAATGTCTACGGCTGTCTAGGTGGAGGTTAGGTTACCCCAACAATGCAAAAATATAGGAATTCTCAGATCGTGTCGTCCCAGCTAACGGGGCCAAGCATATCAAGACTAGATGAGCACCGGTCCCTCGTAAGACCATCGGGCTCTACATGTCATCACTGGTCCCTCGTAAGGCCACCGTGTCGAGCATGCCATGTATATAATGTTAGTACATAAAGTAGCCGGATATTGCCATCCACTATACGAATGGTAACAATATCCGTGGCAGCCAGCCTGTAGGTCATGACTAATATCTGGGATAAGGCTAGTATTGCACGATCTCGGAAATTCGTTCCCTCCCAATGCTTTTACCAGTTTAAGTTGCCTAGATTATCCATACATTTATCCGAAATCACATGCCGTGGTCACATGATCCTCCTCCTAGATGTCGTACCTCAGTACAGAAATGCCAAGTAAGAATCAACCTCGGTACCTATAGTCGTAGTTGTGATTCATCCTTAGTGTTATGCAACAAGCAAGCAAGCAATCCTGACCACCCTAAGACTATAGGCCAGCTACCAGATACCCGTGCATGTAATCATATAATATAGCTAGAATTTCAAGATAGCATCTCAATGCCATATAATCATGGAAGTAGCACCTCAAGTGCCAGTAGACAATGAACACCGCAGTGCAAAATCAGGGCCAGTACCTCAAACGGTAAGCTGGACTTATAGCACGAATATAAGTAGTCATGTCGAGGACAAGATCAAATCTGTCAGTCACATGAAATCATCTGCCCACATCGTGGCATGGATATCAGATCAAGTACAAGATAAGAATCTCTACTATAATATCCCATCAAGTATACAAGGAAGCCTACAGCTCTAATCATCAAGTCAGTCTATCCACCGGATCAATCTATCAGGAATCTTCCATCCACGATGGAGTGAATATCACGTCAAGAAAGACAACCACCAAATACCAAGATCATCACTATAAACAATGCTAGGCCCTCTGGCTCACAATAATCCTCTGAATCATTGATCACAAGCTATCAGCAAATAAGTCTCACCACTACCAAGATATAGCAAACAAACCAGGTTTTGGGCGCTTGGGAAGTCGAGTAAAACATATAAAGATACCCTCGATATTCTCCTCGTTCCGCAAAATATTCGCGTTCATCAAAATCCAAGAATCCACATAGTCATATATCAAATTTGAACATCATCAAAAGAAATAGCAACACTATCCAAGAATCCATGTGAGTCTATTAACCAATATCTCGAGATCATAATCTCCATACTACTCAATCCTCAGATATATCCAAAAATCACAAATCCGATACATAGGACAACTATCAGTCCTAACTGGCTAACTAGGATAACTCACAGAAAGAATGGTCGGAGGACAAGAGTCTATTATTTATGCCACCGAAAATGGCAAGGATTGCATGAATCGCTCTGAAGCAGATCCACAACCCTTAAACCAAACAAGGACCAGGGTTGCAGACCGTCTCCCGAGTGGAACCGCGCTCCTTACACTATCCGACGGACAAGACACGTCAAGTAACTAGGCGACTAATCTAGTCACGAGACTACCTAGCAGGTACTGAGATCAGGTATAAAGTGCTACAATAAACGCGCACGAGACTGGTTCAGCAAACCAGAGGAACGGTTCTGCCCAACTCTTCGAACCAAATTTCTGATTGAAAATTCTGGAAAAATTTGGCAGAGTTTCCTTTGTATTCTGGATGGGAGCACCCAGCGAATTGGGACTAATCCACTCGGCGCAACCCGTCGCAGAATCGCAGGCTGAGAACACTAAGTCTCAGCTTCTAGCAGCGCTACCATGCGTACCGAAAACTAAACCATAGCCGAGAACACTAAGTCTCGGCCTCCAGTAGCACTATGATGCGTACTGGGCGCCAAGCCAACACATGCAATAAGAATCACCACACAGGGCGCACCAAGACCCACAGTCATATCCAAGCCACAAGCAAAGTCATAGAAACAATTAGCCAAGCCGTTACCCGACCACAAGTCGGACACGGGGCATAAGGGGACAATCCATACTCGTGAGTCGTGCTCGTGTCCTCGAAGGTGTGGATGACCCAACCGAGTTTTCCGATACGGCCTAACCCGGTATCGAACCAAGCTATCCTAAGTTATCATCATGGCAGTTCTACTACTATGCTAGACTACTCATGGTTATACATTTACAATTACAATTAACTAAAATACAATAAATCCAGGAGAGAGGGCAAGAGCCATCAATGAGCAAGGGGTACTTGCCTAGAGGGCTTAGCTAGGTAAGCAAGTCTTCGGCGATCGCGATCCAAGGTAGCACGTCCATCGAATTCCTCAGAACACACAAAACAATCATTAGAATAAAATATTAAAATAATAATGGAAATCATGATGGATGCCAGGAGGCTATATCGTCTAGGTCCCGCAAGCAGCACAGGGATTTGCATGGAAACCAAGACGTGCATATATCGAGACACGCACGAGAGTCGAGATGATACGAAGATCGAGACGAACGAGAAACATAACGTGCACGCAAATCAAGATGCACACATAAATCGATACGGGCACATAAACCGAGATGTAAACGTAAATTGAGACGTGCACGTAGATCGAGGTATCACGAATATCGAGATGGCACACGAATTATCGTGACACACAAATCGAAGCGACATGCAAATCGGTATGGGCACACGAATGGGAGCGGCACAAAAATTGAGATGGCATAAAGGTCGAGATACAGAAAGCGAGAAGATGCACCAATAGAGATGGCACGGTGCCCGAGGCAGCGGAGGGTTCGACGTGTCCCGCTGCCCAAGGCAGCACGTGTATCGAGTAGCACAAAAATCGAGGCACGCACCTACCGAGGTACGTGCATCACGAAAAGCACAAAGAAAATGAGGGGACGCAAATTGAGGCAGCACAAAGCCCAAACAGTGCGGGACCAAAGGCATCCCGCTGCTCGAGGTGTGTACGGAGCTCGAAGCACGTTCACTGTGGCAGCACAAAAAATGAAGGGTGCACTCACCCCGAGGGCGCACTGCTCGAGACAGTGCGTGGATCGAGACGACACGTGGATCGAAGAAAGAGAGAGACGGGGGGCTGGTCGCTCGCCAGCGGAGAAGCCACGGCGGTGCAGCATTGGCCGCCGGGAAAACAAGAAGAGGGGGAGGCGGAGAAGCCTTCGTGGCTCGGCCAGGTCGGGGCGGAGGCCATGGCGGCGGAGGAAGGGCTGTTGCGGCAAGGGGAGTTTCTGATGATGGTTATGGCAAAAACGGTGGTGCGTCTCCGAGAAGAGGGGGACGGAAGAGAGCCGCGGTGGTGGTGGCGACTGGGAGTAGTGGTGGAAATGGCGGAGGAGGCCGGCTGGAGGCGGTGGTACCGGCCATGGAGAATGTGGTGGATGAAGACGACCGACGAGGGTGGTGGTCGTGGAAGTGGTGGTCGGGACGAGCGGGAGAGGAAGGAAGCTCGAGAGAGGGAGAGAGCAGAGAGCTCGAGGGAGAAAGAGTGAGTCGGGGAGAGAGAGAGAGGGAGTGAGCTGGGGGGAGGAAGAGTGAAGAGAGTGATCGGGAGAGAGGGGTGAGTGAAGAGAGATTAGTGGGGGGGTGGGCTGGCGGCTTGGGGGTGAGAGAGTTAGGGTTAGGGTTAGGAAAAGGGGGGTAGATATAGGAAATGGAAAAATAATAATAATGATAATAGTAACAATAGGAAAAAAAAAATCCTAAAATGAAGCTAACAATGCAACCCCAATAAAATGATTCCAACAGTAATATAATAACAACAAAAATAACCAAATGTCAGGCTCAACAGCCAAGACCAATTCAAGATCCAAAAATAAATATGATTTAAATAAATACAAAATTTTAAATTCACTCTAAATACGAAATAGTCATACACCTCTTTTCAAAATGGGGATTTGACACTACCCACACAAGACTTCATGGACCAAAGAAGAGCAAAGCAATATATCATAGTTGGGTCTCCCTACCTAGCCGATGTGGGACTAAATGAATTACAAAGTTGAGCTTTTGCCTGCTGTGTGAACACAACTATATATATATTATATATATATATATATATATATATATATATATATATATATATAT